>MU225702.1:840733-863769 GCA_018584345.1 Thuja plicata
AGAAAATTAAATTTTAAAATATGTTTAGTTAAATTTTTTTTATCTTACTTTAATTAAGATATATATTTTCCAAATATGAAAAAAATTATAACCTCTTATTTGTTAAAAATATAGTTATTAATAACCAGTTAAGTTCAATAGTTCTAGGCCTTGGGGTAGGAAGTGGAAATAAGTGTGAATAGTATTATCGTGCACACAAAATTATTGTGTTATTTGACAACATTTTAATATCAATATTTTCATTTTTTTATATTAATTGTCCTAATTTTTAAATATTTTAACATTTTTTAAATGTCAATGATAAAAGGTACCAAAACCAACTTAAGAGTCGTCGGCATAGTCAAAGTGATAATCCAAAACCATGTGAAAACAGATATCATCCTCAACTACCTAAATAATCAACACCATGTGTTTTCCCAAGGTGTTTATAATGGTCTAAAAAAATGAGACGAACAATAAAAATTTTGAAGTCACAATTATTAGTACAACATTGTCAAAAATATTGAACATTAAAACAACACATATAATATTAAATTAACAACGACTATCCCAACCATTAAAATGTTGTATTTTTCATAATCAACATGACTGCAGATTTACAGTCATCCATTTCCAAGGAGATTCTACGCCCTATGCTGACACGCCTCAACTACCTAAATAATCAATACCATGTGTTTTGCCAAGGTGTTTATAATGGTCTAAAAAAATGAGACGAACAATAAAAATTTTGAAGTCACAATTATTAGTACAACATTGTCAAAAATATTGAACATTAAAACCACACATATAATATTAAATTAACAACGACTATCCCAACCATTAAATTGTATTATTCAATAATAAATAATATTAGTTTAAATCATTAAATAATAAATATTAATTAAAAATTTATATCGAAAGATTCAAAACATAGTAATATTCATATTGTATGACTTTACAAGTTTATATTATAATCTAGGCACAATCTTGTAAGTACATGAAAATTAGTTATTAATAATAATCAGTTAAGTTTTGCTCTTGTCTATATTCTACAACCTAGCAAAGAAACTAATAACAAATATAATTATATTATCTTTATATAAGATGTACTATATAGAAATATTATATACCAACTATATATATGTGTTTAATATTTTCTATGCATGTTGGCAAAAAGTGCCCATATGGCTAAAAAAATTTAGCCAATCAAATAATAGAAAATTAAATTTTAAAATATGTTTAGTTAAATTTTTTTTTATCTTACTTTAATTAAGATATATATTTTCCAAATATGAAAAAAATTATAACCTCTTATTTGTTAAAATTATAGTTATTAATAACCAGTTAAGTTCAATAATCGACACATAATCAACACATATAATATTAAATTAACAACGACTATCCCAACCATTAAATTGTATTATTCACTAATAAATAATATTAGTTTAAATCATTAAATAATAAATATTAATTAAAAATTTATATCGAAAGATTCAAAACATAGTAATATTCATATTGTATAACTTTACAAGTTTATATTATAATCTAGGCACAATCTTGTAAGTACATGAAAATTAGTTATTAATAATAATCAGTTAAGTTTTGCTCTTGTCTATATTCTACAACCTAGCAAAGAAACTAATAACAAATATAATTATATTATCTTTATATAAGATGTACTATATAGAAATATTATATACCAACTATATATATGTGTTTAATATTTTCTATGCATGTCGACAAAAAGTGCCCATATGGCTAAAAAAATTTAGCCAATCAAATAATAGAAAATTAAATTTTAAAATATGTTTAGTTAAATTTTTTTTATCTTACTTTAATTAAGATATATATTTTCCAAATATGAAAAAAATTATAACCTCTTATTTGTTAAAAATATAGTTATTAATAACCAATTAAGTTCAGCCCCATGCCTATAGTTCTAGGCCCTGGGGTAGGAAGTGGAAATAAGTGTGAATAGTATTATCGTGCACACAAAATTATTGTGTTGACATTTGACAACATTTTAATATCAATATTTTAGTTTTTTATATTAATTGCCCTAATTTTTAAATCTTTTAACATTTTTTAAATGTCAATGATAAAAGGTACCAAAACCAACTTAAGAGTCGTCGGCATAGTCGAAGTGATAATCCAAAACCATGTGAAAACAAATATCAAGATCTCCAAAGACAATGATATAGAGACAATAACTATCGTCAAATAATGTATAAATGTCCTTGAGAGAGAGAGAGAGAGAGAGAGAGAGAGAGAGAGAGAGAGACTCTAATTTAAAAAAAAAATTGCTCATGTTTTATATGTGTTTCTATAAGGTCCCCACTCATTCAACAATATCATGAAATAAAATAGAAGCTCAAATTCACATTAATATGGAATTGAAATAAAATATCTCTATATATATCTAGAATGTCAAATTAGATGTCAAATGTAGTAGTGCTTAATCAAGGAATTAACACATGAAATTAGTTAGATAAATAATACAACTTGAGTTCTCCCACCGACCCAACAATCATCCTCAACTACCTAAATAATCAACACCATGTGTTTTGCCAAAGTGTTTATAATGATCTAAAAAAATGAGACGAACAATAAAAATTCTAAAGTCACAATTATTAGTACCACATTATCAAAAATATTGAACATTAAAACAACACATATAATATTAAATTAACAAGACCATCCCAACCATTAAAATGTTGTATTTTTCATAATCAACACGGCTGTCAGATTTACAGTCGTCCATTTCCAAGGAGATTCTACGCCCTATGCTGACACGCCTCAAACAGAAGAATTGGAAATGAAAAAAAAATAAAAGCCAACCTAAAACTCTAGAAAAACACGTTTCCAACTCCCTGAGGGTGACTTTTCCGCAGTCTGCTAAGAAATAATAAATTCAAAATTCAAAATTCATGTATTCTCGATTCTTGTCGGCTGCAATTATATAAACCTATTTCGCTACGCTGAATTCTAAACAGCCATTCTTTTGAGAGACGGTCATAAAAGAAAACTATTTTTAATAAATATTACGATTTTGCGGTAGATCTACTGTCAATAAAATTTATTCTCCAGTTGCTTTGTTTGCCATAGCATTTCCTACAGCATGGGACGACCTGAAATGAAGAAATCGCTTCTTTTCTTAGGTTTATTGCTGTGCGTTGCTGGGGTTCGAACTCAGGAAATCGGTAATGCATCTGTACTTTCTTCTTATTTTGATCTCGTACATCTTTTCTTGATTTTCTCAAAGTTATTAGTGATCTGGAAATTTGAATTGAACAGAGAATGAGGGCGAATTTAACTACATAAAGGGCGACAAGAAGGGGCCAGAACAGTGGGGAGATCTGAGAGAAGAATGGAGAGCCTGCGGAAATGGGAAGAATCAATCTCCCATCGCTTTGGTGAAGACTTGGGCTATAATTTCCCCTGATCTCGGCGAACTGCGAAAGATTTATTATCCTGCAAATGCAATCCTCAATAACAGTGGCCATGATATTACGGTGTGCCATTAAAATTCTCTTCTTTTTTCAAGATTCTGCTTTGTATTTTTATTTTCAAGGATACTGAAATTATTTAATTAGGTGAAGTGGCCTACAGGCGGTGGAAGTATTGTGATAGATGGGAAAAGCTATAGGCTTAATCGATGCCATTGGCACTCCCCAGCTGAGCATTCTGTAGATGGCACAATGTAACATCTCGCTTAATATTGTTATTATTTATATGTAGTGCTTTCATTATATATATATATATATATATATATATATATATTAGTTTTGTGTTCTAAAACAGAGTTTTTCCAATTTATAAAAGTGATAGAATTAATATGGATTTTTATAGTTCTATGATTTTGATTAAAGATAGGATTAATTTGGATCTTTATGATTCTATGATTTGACTAGATTGGATTTTTGGTTTAGTCATCCTCTAGAAATTCATATGGTGCATGAAGCAGAGGACAATAGTTCTGCAGTTGTTGCAATCTTTTATGCTTATGGAAAGCCTGATACCTTTCTTGCAAAGGTAACTTGACATTCCATGCACAGAATATATGTTTTTATCTTTTATGCTTATGGAAAGCCTGTTACCTTTCTTGCAAAGGTAACTTGACATTTCATGTATCGAATATAAGATTTTTTCTTTTTTTTACAAATCACTCCTCTATTTTTGAATACAATAGTAGAAATTAGATTTATATATATTGTGGAAGTCATGTGATTAACAACAAAAGTAAAGCATTATAATATTTATCTAAAAAGATTTAAAGGATTGGAAAAATATATAAAGTTGCTACAAGATTATAAGCAAAAGTTTTCTCTCATTGACACTATTGTTAATGTGTGTGGTGTTTTTATTTTGTTGTAGTTAGCCGATGAAATCGCCTCCATTGCTCATAAGGAGTTTGCAGAGAAAGCACTGGGTATGGTTGATGCCAACAATATTCAAAAGGGTAGAAAGGAATACTATCGCTACATTGGATCTCTAACCACTCCACCTTGTACAGAGGGAGTCACTTGGAGCATTACTGAGAAGGTTCATTTCCCTTTTACTTTAAAAAATTTTATAATAACAAGTTACTTTAAAATGTCTTCACCTTCAAAAGGTCAATATATTTATCAATTATAAGTTATTTTTATTAATTATGAGTTACATTCACTCTACTAATTTTAAATCTTAATATTTTGGACTTTTTTAATGGATAAGTGTTTCATATTTTTTTTTGTACAAAATAGGTGAGTACTGTCTCAAAAGAACAAGTGAAAGCTCTACAAATGGCCATAAATGATGTAAATACCTATTTTTTCTACTTTATACTTGCGAATATATGTTATAGATATGTAAATTTAAAGAAAAAGAAAGTATACCCGCACTTCCTATCAAATATTATAGTAAAAGAACACCGAGATCATCGATTGAACAAATATAATAAGTAAATATTTCATATATTTAAATTATATTTTTCAAGACGATATATTTATTTAACAGTCATTACGCTATTTCTTATAATAAAATTCTACATTAAAAATATTTAATCTCATATAATATATTTTCTAGTTGATTTTTTGTAATATTATTATTTCTTTGTTCTACAATAACTTTTAGATTACTATAGCTAATATTATATGTTATGACTTTGGCAGGAAAACAAACGGAATGCACGACCCATTCAGCGCATAAATAGAAGAATTGTGAAAATTTACAAACCTTAGAACGATCCTCAATTATATTGAGTGGATGCAATAACACTAGAAATAAATAAAAAAGGACAAAAATATTTTGAAGTAGGAATTGGAAATAAGTGTGAACAATATTATTGTGCGCACAAAATTATATTGTTGACATTTGACAACATTTTAATATCAATATTTTAGTTTTTTATATTAATTGCTCTAATTTTGAAATCTTTTAACATTTTTGTAAATTAATTAATGTCAATGGTAAAAGGTACCACTACCAAATTAAGAGTCCTCAGCACAATTGAACTGATAATCCAAAACCATGTGAAAACTGATAACAAGATCCAAAGACATTGATATAGAGACAATAACTATGATGGAACTATCATCAAATAAGATATATGTGATCTGATTAAGGCAGTGACCTATAAAATTATGATCTGATCATTTGGTGGTATGGATTAATAAGGAGGGAAATATTTTCTCTAAGGACATGAGGAAAGTGCTCATATTTTAATGATTTAATAATCAAGCTTTGGGTTCTTCAACCTTCTGAATGAATGGTAGGATCTATTTTGTCCAAAAATGCTTCAAAATTGTAGCTACCTTGTAGATTTTGAAATAACTTCCAAGCTTAAATCCTTGATAGATCTAGCCTCAAATGTTTGATATGGACAAAGCCTAAAAGATAAAACCCCCACATCTGCTATTTATTTCTAGCATTTCTAAATCTATAGATCATCATTCAATACAAGAGAAAATTAAGATCAAATTTATAAGATATACCAATATTTGAAACCTATATTCTCTCAATTAAGGCTAACATGAAGAAATCCCACAAGATCTGATATCGTGTAAGAGTTGGTATTGAATTCTCTATGCCATGCAATATTTGGTTGAAGATTATAGTCACTCAAGATCTAGGAACTTCATGAAAGCCCAAGATCGATAAACAATGAGAGAATATTGTTATTCTATCAAAGGCTACAATTGATAGATTAAAATAACTTGATCGAATGAAGTTAGAAAGGAGGAACATTTGGTTATATAGGCCAAGGTGTACATAGGATTGCATAATATTAACCTTACCATTTTATACATAATAACTATCCTATGTGTACCCTAAGTAAACTTAATCATACATGTGAAAAGGACCCAAGTGAAGAAATAGCTCAGTAAAAACCCATTTCACACCAAAACTGTTAGTAATAACTTAGAGGGGGGGTGAATCAGTGGCCTCAAAAATCAATCCTTAAATAAACCCTTAAAACTTATAACCACTAATTATGTCTCAATTTATCTTCTGTCCTACAAGATGTATGCCTTGAAATACTTTAACCAATTTTATACTTGTTAGATTGCTTTGCTAATCTCTCTTCTGTATGATTACCGATAAGCAATAAAATTATTTACCGAAACACACTAAATATGTAGAGTATACCGATAAATCCAGAAATGCATATGTGAAATGTAAAATAGTAAAGTAATAAACCATAAACACATAACACAATGATTTTAACATGGAAACACTGTTAAGGGAAAAACCACTCGGACCGGTACCCCAAATTTTCACTCTTCTGAAGTGAGCTTTGTTAGGAGCCAACCCTGTTAAAGGTTACAAACACATTTTTAGGTATGACCTTGTTAGAGGATTTAGAAATAGGTTTTCAACTAGTATCTGGAATCTAATGCTACCATCCTTGATCAATCACTCACTTGACATGTCAATAGGTATCGAGCATATCCAATGCTACTTTTGTGATCAAACTTTTTGATACTCCTTGGGATGTATCTCAATTGTAAAAGACTTTTAAGTCCTACTCGATTAAGAGGCTTATATGCTTCAATGGTTAAACTAAAACACTAATGATATGTTCATACATACAACTCAATTGCATATTTTTAGATATATTGTAAGTCCATTACCTCTCTGATCAATATAATCACTTATACCTTAGGTCCACAATGTTCTTCTCTGTGATGCTTGTCTCACTGTTCATTGGTGTCTGCATATTTTAACTCTTTCCTCAGCTTGTTGATCAAGACTGAATGAAGACTTTCTTCTCCTTCAGGATTTCTTTAGCATCTTTCCTCTATTCTCTTGTTCACCCCACAATTCGTAATGAATTGGATTTGTCTCTATATAGATATGATTTCCCCTTTTCTTGGCTTTCTTGATTCTTGGTGTGTTCCACAATTATTTCCAATAGATTTAAAGCAAACTCCTGATTTATCTCAAAGAGATCTTCTTGCCAACTAGACAAATTAGCTTTAAATCACTTACTTATCTCCGACTTTATCTGGATGATTAAAACAGTGATAAGTATTTGTTAATTCTATCTTTATCTTCTTGAAAGCTAAGCATTTTGTCATTTTCTAAACTCTTTGTTCTATCGGTCAACACTTCAATTAGTCATCGGTGATAACTAGCTGTTCCATTGGTGTGACTTTAGTTGTCATTGGGATCTCCATCCTTGTCTTCTCCATCAGGCAACACTGAAATTCTTTCCATCGGGTTACTCTATGTTTTTCTTGTTAGGAAACACTGTAACTCTGCTCTTCGGTAATGTTGTTCATTAGCTCATTGGGTAACACTATGACTCTACTCTTTTATTCTAACTGTCGGTGTGCACTCCATTCGTGCATGCAGTCACTTAGTGAATACCTGACTTGTATGCATTGCTGATAGCATAGTATTGATTCATCGATTCTTTGAAGTCTTTAGCAGTATTTCCATGACCATACAGATTATATCATGTTGACATCAATGACAATTCAATACATTAACTGATTTAACGCCTTGCATGATCATCAACTTAATATCTTCAAACATTCAATCAATTACATGTCATCAATCTCTCCCTTTGGCATTGATGGAAACATACTATACTATTGCTAATACAATATGAAATATATAGTTTCATCAAGCTTTCCTAATGTAACTATTACAAATGTCTGGCTATTGGTAAGCTCAAATAGCTTTGATTTGATTCTTGCAGCTTTTATTATGTCTTCAATCCCTTTATTGGATGGATGTAGAATCTTTCTTTCTATGATGTGATGTGTTCTCCTTCTATGTCAAAATCTCTCCCTCTGACTGTTCTCCTTTCTTGTGATGTCTTTTGTTAGTAATTCTCTTCCTTTGTGTGTAATCTCCCTTTGTGACTTCTTCTCTCCCTATGGATACTGTGATGAATATGATCTCTCCCTAAGTTTATAATGGAATATAATCTTTGTATGCACTGTATGATAATGAAATATCTCTCTCCATTTGAGAGAAATTCCAAACATCCATTTCAAACAAATATTTGACAGTGATGCCAAATGGATCCTTTCTATCCATAATATATTCCTTGAATTTCCCATTCCATCGATAACAACTCTGGTGCTTGGTGTAGATATATACCTTTCTATGTATAGATTTATCTTTGAAGTCCATCTCTCTGCTTGCATCAACATGAATGATATTCTTATAATATGTAGACTAATGTAGTGTTCTAGTCAGCTTACTGACCAGTAGACAAGGGTCTAACCCCTAGTCTCTTTCTCAAGTATTCAAATGCATCCTTGGGAAGTGGCTTGATGAAGATATCGGCTAATTGTTCCTTTTATTGCACATACTCAAGTATCACCTCCTTTGCCTAAACTTGTTCTCTTAAATAATGATACTTGATGGCAATATGCTTTGTTTTAAGGCATGACTGGATTCTTGGAAATTTTTATTGCACTTGTATTATCACAATAGATAATTACTAGTTCTAAAATGTTCATATGCATACCTTCCAATAATTGTTTGATCCATGCAATATTTGAGCAATTTGCAGCAGCAACAACATACTTTGCCTCTATAGTAGATTGAGAGATGCATCTTTGCTTCTTGCTGATCCATGTGACAAGTTTGTCACCCATAAAGAATGCTCCTCCAGTTGTTCTCTTCCGATCATCAATGCTTCCATCCCAATCAGCGTCAATAAAAACCTTAAGTTCAAATTTGCCTTCTCTCTTATACCATAAGCCATATTCCTTGGTATTCTTCAGATATCTTAGGATTCTTTTCATAGCAGTCGTATGTGATTCCCTGGGATTAGCCAAAAATCTAGCAACTATTCCTACTACATGTGCGATATCTGGTCTAGTATGTACAACATACATGAGTTTTCCAATCATAGATCTGTACAAAGTCTGATTTACCTCTGATGAATTGTCTTCCTTCGTCAGTTTGCATCCAATTTCCATTGATGTTCCAACTAGTTTGGACTCTTCCATCTTGAATATTTTTAGTACTTCTTTGATGTACTTGGATTGTGTAATGAAAATACCTTCATCTTGTTGCATGATTTGCAGACCAAGAAAGAACTTGATCTCTCCAAACATAGACATCTCAAACTCTTTGCTCATTTCATTTGTAAATGATTTGCATAGCATATCATTGCCTCCAAATATGATGTCATCAACAAATATCTCAGTAGTCAAAATGTTAGCATCAGTATCTTCCTTCAAATAAAGATTATTGTTTTCACTAGTCCTTACAAATCCAATACTTATTAGATAGGAATGAAGTCTTTCATACTAGGCTTAGGGTGCTTGTTTCAATGCATACAAGAATTTGTGTAATCTACATATGATGTTCCTCTTGTCTGGATTAACAAACCCTCCTGGTTGTTCAATGTATAACTCTTCTTCAAGTATTCCATTTAGGAATGAAGACTTGACATCAATTTGATATACCTTGAATCCTTTATATGCAGCATAATAAAGTAATATTCTTACTCCTTGCCTAGAAATGGGTGCAAAGGTATCTCCATAATCAATTCCTTCTTCTTGTGCATATCACTTGCATACTAGTCTTGCTTTATTTCTGGTGACTTATCAATTCTCATTCAGCTTATTCTTGAATATCCATTTTGTACCAATGACATTCTTGTCATCTAGTCTTGGTACAAGTGTCCATGTCTTTTTTTTCTCTATCTGTTCAATCTCTTCATTCATAACACTTATACATTCACCATTATCTAGTGTAGTATTGACAGATTTGGGCTCGTAATCACAAATAAGACATCTTGTATTTAGAGATTTACTTATGGTTCTCATAAAAGTCTTTTTATCTCCTATGATCTGGTTCTGTGGATGGTTCCTTTTGACATATCTTGCAAGTACAGGTTCAGCTCTTTGTCTATCATCTTGATCATCATTTTGTTCTTCATTCTATTCTCCATCAATTTGTGCATCATTTTGAGCAATATTCTGATCATCGGTATTTTCAGCCTGATGCTTCGGTGCAATGATCTATTTCTCAGGAGCTCTACATCATTGGTTAGGTAGAGTGTCAGGTTCCTCATTGTAAGTGAACCTATTGTAGTCCTCTAGTTCTTTAGTGCTTTCCTTTTCATTTTTCTCTGCAAATTCATCTATCTTTACATTTGCACTTTCAACAATTTTGTTAGAGGCTTTGTTTAGACATTTATAAGCCTTGCTCTTGGTAGATTACCCTATAAATATTCCTTCATCACTCTTGGAGTCAAGTTTTCCATTTCTATCATCTTTTAAGATATAACATTGACTGCCAAAATTTTTGAAATAACTCACATTGGGTGTGTATCCATACCATAGCTCATAGGGTGTCTTTTTGGTGTCTTTCTTCAATTGTATTATATTCAATGTGTAAATAGCAGTACTGAAAGCTTCCCTCCAAAATATTTGGGTGATCCCTTTCTCTATCATCAGTGTCCTTGCACAATCAACTATGGATATGTTCCTTCTTTCAGCAATTCCATTCTGCTGTGGTGTTCTTGGTGTAGAGACCTGCCTTTTGTTTCCATGCTCATTACAAAAGTTAGTGAATTCATCTGAAATAAATTCCCCTCCTCTATCTAACCTTAAGCATTTTAACTCCTTATCACTTTTCTTCTCAACCATTTCCTTATACCATTTAAACATCTTAAATGGTTCTGATTTATCTTTTAGAAACATGACTATCATCATTCTAGAGTAATCATCAACAAAGAGAATAAAATATCTATCTCTATAATAAATCTTTGTCCTCATAGGTCCACATAAATCAGTATGGACTAATTCTAGAATTGCATTAGATGTGCGGGTCTTTCTTTTGAAACTAGACTTTGTCATCTTACCTTTTTGACAATTTTTACACATCATGTTGTCCGACTTGGTCATCATATGTAAGCCTCTGACATTTCTCTTTTTGCTAATCTTTATCATGTTGTCAAAGTTCACATGACACAATCTTTTGTTCCACAACCATATGTCTTTGTTTGTAGCAATCAAACAAGTGGTGTCAGTATCATTCAGATAGAATAAGTTACCTTTTGTCTGCTCATAGGTACCAATCAGATTTCCTGATTTATTGAAGATCTTTGCCTTCTTATTTTCAAATGCTACACTGTGACCTAAATTATTCAGCTGAGAAACACTCAATAGATTATAATTCAATCCATTTACCCAATAAGAATTTTCACATCTTATCTGGTTATTCAGCATTATGGTTCCTCTACCCTCAACTGGACAAGGTGTGTCATTTCCCATTCTTACTGAACCACCTTTATAGTATTCAAAAGTCTCAAACGTTTGCTTGTCACTGGTCATATGATGTTTGCAGCCACTATCTATGATCCAAACATCATTTTTACTAACTTTGGATATGAGAGTTGTTTCTACATACCTTTCTTCATCATCATCTGAATCATCTTTTACTACCACAAACACCATCTCATTGTCTTCATTAGATTCAGTGTCAGTATCATCATCTTTGCATTTTGCTAGGTAACTAGCCTTCTTTCATTTGTCCTTTTATTCTCAGGTATCTCTACTTTCTGATTGTTGGTAGCTTCTGTAATCACCTTTGTCAAACTTCTTTTCAAATGATCTATCACTACTTGTGTCATCTTTTCTTTTGTTAGTACATCTTGCAGCAATGTGTCCAATCTCTTTACAATTAAAACAAACAAGTGGTAATTTACCTTTGCCTCTTTGAATACTTCTAGCCATAAGTGCTTCAATTTCATCAAGATCATCTTCTTCACTTTCACTATCACTATCTTTTCTCATAGTGTTTGTATGACTTGATTTACTTATTCTCATATAAGCTTTGAATGCAGACTCTATGTTTGGTAAGAAACTATTATCAAAGTTGTCCATCTCAAATGAAATCAGTCTTCCAATCAGACTGTCTAGAGTAACATTTCTATTTGCTACTAATCTCATTTCTTGAATGGCAGATACTCTAATAGCATAAGTAGGTAGTATGGTTCTTAGAATTTTATTCACAACTGTATCTTCTTCTAGTACACCTCCAACTCCTCATATAGAATTGACTACGTCTTTTGTTCTTGTGTTGTACTGAGTGATATTTTCACCTTCTTTCATTTTGAGATCATCAAACTTTCCTCTAATGCTTTCTGCCTTGGCTCTCAAAACATTTTTGTCACCACCATGTACAAGAATCAATTCGTCCCACATCTTCTTTGTAGTCTTGCAAGTTTTGACATCTTAAAATTCATCGTCGGAGAGTGAGGAAGCAAGCTCTATCATCATGCAATTATGCTCATGCTTCTCTCTCAATTGTTCAAATGTTGGTGCTCCTGTGGGCAACACATATTCAACATCTAAGTATTGAGTAACATCATTACCAATACCTGATAAGTGAAGTCTTATTCTATTCTGTCATGAAGAAAAATTATCTGTGTTCAACTTGGGCACATCTCATCTATTCATCTTGTGATCTTTATCTTAGGTATTGAAACCTTCGTTTTAAGCACACAAGCTCTGATACCAATTGTTAGTAATAACTGAGAGGGGGGGTAAATCAGTGGCCTCAAAAATCAATCCTTAAATCAACCCTTAAAACTTATAACCACTAATTATGTCTCAAGTTATCTTCTATCCTACAAGATGTATGCCTTCAAATACTTTAACCAATTTTCTACTTGTCGGATTGCTTTGTTAATCTCTCTTCTGTATGATTATCGATAAGCAGTATAATTATTTACCAAAACATAGTAAATATGTAGAGTATACTGATAAATGTAGAAATGCATATGTGAAATGTAAAACAATAAAGTAATAAACCATAAACACATAACACAAGGATTTTAACATGCAAACCTTGTTAAGGGAAAAACCACTAGGACTGGTACCCCAAATTTTCACTCTTCTGAAGTGAGCTCTGTTAGGAGGCAACCCTATTAAAGGTTACAAATAGATTGTTAGGTGTGACCTTGTTAGACGATTTAGAAATAGTTTGTCAACTAGTATCTAGCATCTAATACTACCATCCTTAATCAAACACTCGCTTGGCCTGTCAATAGGTATCGGGCATATCCAATGCTACTTTTGTGATCAAAACTTTTGATACTCCTTGGGATGTATCTCAATTGAAAAAGACTTTTAAGTCCTACTCAGTTAAGAGGCTTATATGCTTCAATGGTTAAACTGAAACACTAATGATATGTTCATACATACAACTGAAATGTAGATATTTATATCTATTGTAAGTCCATTACCTCTCTGATCAATATAATCACTTATACCTCTGCTCCATAATGTTCTTCTCTATGATGCTTGTCTCATTGTTCGTCAGTGTCTGTAGAATTTAGCTCTTTCCCCAGCTTGTTTATCAAGACTAAATGAAGACTTTCTTCTCCTTCAGATTTTATTTAGCATCTTTCTTCTATTCTCTTGTTCACCCACAATTCATAATGAATTGAGTTTGTCTCTATATAGACATGATTTCCCCTTTTCTTGGCTTTCTTGATTCTTGGTGTGTTACATAATTCTTTCCAATAGATTTAAAGCAAACTCCTGATTTATCTCAAAGAGATCTTCTTGCCAACTGGACAAATTAGCTTTAAAACACTTACTTATCTCTAGCTTTATCTAGATGATTAAAACAATGATAAGTATCTGTTAATTCTATCTTTAGCTTCTTGACAGCTAAGCATTTTTTTCATTTTCTAAACTCTCTATTCTGTCGGTCAACACTTCCGTTAGTCATCATTTATAAATGAATGTTTCGTTGGTGTGACTTTAGTTATCATCGGGATCTCCATCCTTGTCTTCTCTGTCAGGAAACACTAAAATTCTTTCCATTGGGTTACTCTGTGTTTTGCTCATTGAGAAACACTATAACTTTTCTCATTGGTAATCTTGTACATTAGCTCATCGGGTAACACTGACTCTGCTCTTTTATTCTAACCATTGGTGTGCACATCGTTAGTGTATGCAGTCACCTAGTGAATACTTAACTCGTATGCATTACTGATAGCATAGTCTTGACTCATTGGTTCTTTGAAGTCTTTAGCAGTATTTCCATGACCATATAGATTATATCAAGTTGACATCAATAACAATACAATACATTAACTGATTTAATGCCTTGCATGATCATCAACTTAATATATTCAAACATTCAATCAGTTACATGTCATCAAAAACATTCCATAAATTATGGAACTGAGAAAATATATATGTAGCTCCATTTCATCTTTTATAACCTGAACCACACATTGCACATATGGTAGTGTCACTTGCATTCAAAGCTATGATGCAAAGAGCCTCTACAATACAATAATAATTTTTTATTTATTTATAATGGTACATTATATTTCCAAACTACAAATGAAGTCAACATTTCCTTTAAAAGTGATGAATCCATCACATATAAAAGGAGTGAAGGTTGGGTCCATAGTCAACATTATAATGTGAAGTTCTTGTGTGGTTCAATGGGATGCTTTTAGGTGTAAATCATGTCAACCTTTTATAAGGAGAAACAAATTCATTTCATATTAAACATTAAAAAGAAAGGTCCACAATTAAAACCATGATGTGAAGGAGATGTGTGATGCAACAAAAGGTTAGAAAGTGCACATTAAAATTAAAAAGATAAAAAATTATCAACTTAGTGTACAAAAAACACAACACCATAAGATCTAGTAGGTATAACACCTAACTTGAGAACACATTGAATCGTATCATTAACTCGCTATTTTACCAAAAGAGTTTTTTAAAATTATGATATAAAGTAGCTTAATGATGCAATGATAATTTGAAACTTTTCTTCCACCAAAAAAATATTGCTAGGTTTGACCCAAATCACCATAACTACAAAAAAAAACAAAAAACATCATCATGCATATTAAAGTGGGTTCTACATTCATGGCCATGATGTGAAGGCCTCTCACGATGCAAGAGGAAAAAAATAAATAGAATATTAGTTATCAAATAAAGATGAAACATAAATGTGACATGATGAAATAATGAATAAAACAAAGCATACAATCATTGGTAAGTGATGATTCTGAAAATTGAAAAACTATTTTTAAATCCTAAATAACTTAAACACAAATCTATATCGACAAATTAAATTCAACAACATACCAATGAAGCACTTCTCCATGAATGTTAAACATAAACTAAGAAAAATTATAATAGATCACATTCATAAAATGGTTTCAATTCCATTGTTCCCTTATCCTTCAAGGATCTTTTATTGAATTATTTTTTCTCTCACCTATTTAGCGCATGCAGAAGATAACATTGAAAGAACGAAGTGTGGTTGATTGATGCAAGATAGTTGAAAGATGATAATGATAGTGATATGATAGCAAGATCTCAAGAGTTTTCTAAAATCACAAGTATTTACCTTCAATGATTTATTGCATTTGTTTTCCTTCAATGTTGCAAAAGGAGGAAGAAATCTATCTCATTTTATAGAAGTCCTTAAGAGAATCAAGAGTTGAGATTAAGAGGTTAAAATTTTAGTAAAGGGATGAGATTAAGTAGTAGGTAAGGATTAGGTGGGAGTTAATAATATTAAGAGATTGACTTGAAATGTAGGGATAAGATTAAGTGGTAGATGAGGACTAGGTAGAGACTTTGAATTTAGTAACACATCTTTAAATTCCTAGACATATTGGAAGATGTGAATGAAAAAGGTGAATTAAGATATGAGTAATATTTGTCATATAGCTAAGAATTTAGATTGTGATCCATGTGAACAAGATAAAGGCTAAGAATAGAAAGAAAAATATCTTGAATTAATTAAATAAACAATTTTATTTTATTATTTAATAATAGAAAAATAATAAACATTTAATTAATTAATAGAGAGAAAATGTGAGATCGGATGATTAAATAAATAATAAATATTTATTTAATTATAAGAGAAAGATCAGGAAAAATGGAACATATGGAATTCATGGAGCTCTGCAAGGGCTTCATAAGCAAGGGCACTTATGTCCTAGTCACTAGTCATGCTCTGATTATTGTGTCAAAGAGTGAAGTTTTTAATTGTGTGTGCTTAGAGGAGCGATTATTAGGTGCATGCCATGGGTGAGTAGTTCCCATGCAGGTTTTCTTTCTACAAATTTACAGTTGGAGGTCAGTGTTAAGGGGAGTTTCAAAAGCTTTTATTCGAGCTTAGGGTGCATTACATCCTTGGTTGGGATTTATATGTCACTAGATATGGGATTTGCAGGAGTCACTACTAAACTTGTATTCATTTTTTGACATGTATTGGGTGATTTTTCTACGTGCTTTATTTAATTTTTTGACCAAAGGCCTTGTAGCAATATTTTGGTCTATTGATTGATGACCAACTTGAGTGTCTAAAGTTTGACCCTTCTTGTCGTCAAAAAATTGGTCAAATGATTGTAAAATGTGGCCTCGAAAGATATATTTTTTTATAGTGGCTGACATCATAGATCGATGAGGATGCTAAGTCCACGATGAGGTTTTGGTGAAAATATTTGTCGATGGTTGGAGGCAGCCAAAATCATTTTCGGCAAGAACAACATTGAATGCATCCACTTGGACTCAAAATTTTGACTCATGTTGCCATCTAAAAAGAGGTAAAATGCTTGAAAATGTGTCATCAAAAGGTTTGATTTTTTATGAAGATGTCATGTCATCGACGAGGTCCTCATCAAAAGTTGCGTCAAAGTTGGAGTCAGGAACTCATTTTTGACGAGTAGAACGTCAAAAGTGTCCGGTGATAGTCAAAATTTTGACCACAATAGTTTATTTAAAAAAAATCAGTTTGAGATATCCTGATGCCCGACTGGGTTTGTAATACAATGTTGATAGCTATCAGTATATCAGAAACCAGCTTAATTTATTATCCCAATAGCTGATGAAGAGAGTGGCCACAATGAAAGGTCACCATGTTATCAAAATGTCATGGAAATTGCTATCCCTATCACCATTGGGATTGTCGAGAAGAGTCATGATGATGTAATGAGGATTATCATAAGGTGCTGAATATAGATTCTCTGATACTCGATGATCAAAATAACATACCCTGATGGTATAACTTTGGAAATAGTTACAACAATGGACAAACCTCCTATTGACATAGCGGAAGAGTAATGATCTTACCACCGTGATCCCTGATGGGCTGATTGGTGATGAATATGTTGATGAAATATAAATGTCGTACAAATTTCTATCTCAATCACCGATGGGATTGCTGTGAAGATTCAAGCAGATGCAACGAGGATTATTGGAAGATGGTCAATAATGATTTCCCGATACCCAATGATTGAAATAAAATACCCCGATGGGATAACTTTGCAAACAGTTACAATGATGGACAAAGTTCCTATCGGTATAGCAAAAGAGTAATGATCATGCAACCCCAATCCCCGATGGACTGATCGGTGATGGATATCCAGATGAAAGATAAATGTCTTACAAATTTCATTCCCGATCACCAAAGGGATTATCAAGAAGATTCATGACAATGTAATGATAATTATCAGAAGGTGTTGAATAACGATTCCCCAATACCCGATGATCGAAATAACATACCCGATGGGATGAATTCACAAACAATTGCAGCGATGGACAAAGTTCCTATCGGCATAGAGTAAGAGTAATGCTCATGCAACCTGGATCCTCAATGGACTGATCAGTGATGGATATGCCAATGAAAGATAAATGTCATCTAACATCATAGAGATATATATCGATGGTGCCAGAATTTTAACAGAGTGGATTCACCGATTTTAAGCCATTTTCAGGTTGTATTTAAAACTGCTACATGAAAAGTGATATTAAATAAGGGTTTTCACTGCAATTGAATATACACGAACAAGACTAAATTTGTAATTGTGAAGTCATTGAAGATATACAAATTGTTAATTGCAAAGCTATGAGTGTTTCAACAGTGAGATTTTGAAAACGGAATCATCAACATCAAAGTCCTTTGGTTGTGTGCTAAAACTGTCACACTTCTATGAATCATTGTATCCAAGATTCCTCAAGAATGAGGTCTCGAATGGTGAATCATAGCTCTCTATTCATGGAGTGCAAGGGTTTGTAATGGAGCCCCTTAGATTGACCTAGTTTGTGCCCATGCAAGTACATCATAAAATGAGAGATTCAAAGAGGAAAAGCAAGAATGCTAGTCTCCATGATCATCAAGTATGCATGCAAATGAAAGCTATTTTATATGATAACAATGCAAGAAAGGGAATTAATCTATATGATAACAATGCATAATTATTCTATGAAAGGAAATATAAATGCAATATTAATCTATGAAAGGAAACATGAATCTAATCTAACATGCAAGTGCAAAATTAATCTAACTGGATTGCTGTGGGGCATGAAAGAAGAAGACAAGAAGAGAGAAGTTGCAATATCCAAGCTCAAGTGCTCAAATTCTCCTCCAAAATTGCTCTCCAAACTTGCAGCATAACAATAGCATGAAATCTTCGATCCTTCATTACCCAAATGAGAAGGAGAGGGTTTACGTATAAAGAACAATGGACAGTGGAGATTAAGAGGCAAAATTAAAGGCTATGATTAAGACGCAAAATGCTCACCACGTAGGAAAATGTGAAGAAAAAGGGATTTTTATTTAATTTATTTCCTTTTTCATCAAAAGAAGAGCTTTAAGTGGGGATTTTTATTTATTTAATTAAAAGAGCGGTTTCCTTTATAATTAAATAAATTACAAGAATTTAATTTAATTTAATGGGAGGAATTTATTTTAATCAAATCAGATGAATTTTATTTAATTAAAAAGGATATTAAATCTTTTAATTAAATAAAAATGATCAAACCTTAGGAAATATTGAAATAATTGAATTAATTACGATTTGATCAAGGAAATTGATTTAAATCATTGATTCGGGAATTTGATAAATTGATAAATGATAAATGGGGCCCATAGTCTAGGCGACCATTTTAGGGTGCATACAATTGCCCCTCTTTGACTAATGTGTGATCACTCTGGGAACACATGTAGTCAAAGAATGCAGTTGAAGTGTGAGATCGATTTGGGATCATAAAACAACACAGACATCAACACCGTTGTAAATAATTAATTGACATCAGAACAAAGATAAGTTGACTGCAAAAAACACAAGGTCAACACCGTTGTAAATAAGTAATTGACATGTCTGAGATAAGAATCTCAAGCAAGGTTTCCCCAAGCGGAACAAATGATAGGATTAATAAAGCTTAATCAAGGATTGAAGTTTGAGAGGTACTACCCCCTCATGATCGAAATTGAAATGAGATAGAGGAGAAACAAAAAATTGATAAATTTGATCAAATCAAACTAAAGATAAGGTTTTCAATGTAAGATGAAAGATATAAAGATCACAGAACCAAGGTAGATCATCAAGCATGAAAGATTATGCCCCAAAATTGAATTAGAAGAAAATAAGTGAGGTAAAAGTGAATGGAAGATAGAAGTTTGGAAGAGGTGGAAAGAAATGGAGAGAAGAAAGGGAATTTTCCTTAAGAGAGAGAATGCCCCAAAATCAATCAACTGTTTAAGATAGAAAATTTTGATTGAGATTACGAAAGAAGATAAGGAAATGAAGATCAAAATGTGATCACAGTTGATTAAAAGTCCACAAGAAAGATGAAGGAAAACCCTCTCAAACTCATAATGCAACCTAAAAATGCAAACTAACATGAGGTCTAACAATGCAAGCTACATGAAAATGCAAAGGTGTACTTTCAATAGAACAACTGTAACATAGGACTTTATGTTCATCCTTCATTAGAGAATGTTAAGGAACTTATTTTCATCATTGGGCCATTATTAATGGACATCGGAAAATCACACAATCATCACTAGTTACAAGTGCAAATATGAAGATATGAATGTGATTTATATCGGATTGGAATGTGGAAAGAGTTTAACATAAGCATCAAAGACATAAAGGTCAAGATGACTTCGATGTTAGCTTACCAAATTTAATATAGAAAAACCATGCTCGCATCAAGGCATAGAGGTCAGGATGACCAGCAGAAAAATTGTGCAAAAATAGTGAAGCATAAAGAAGGAAGCAAATAAAAACATGTTCCATGACCCAAGTCCTCTAGCTATTCATCCCAGAGAGACTTATTAGACAAGGACACTCAACGAAAATCAATAACAGTCAGCACACAAAGAAAAGATCATGACATAGCTCAAGCATTAAGTGTTGTGTTTAAAAATTTAAGTATGTTAATTGATGCTGAGTTCTGAAGATAAGGATCGAATGCTTGCAAGCAGGTAAGATCACATTACAAAACTAGGTAAGACCAAACTGATAAGTGTTGAAAGAAACTTGATGTCAAGGGTTGTATTGAAAAATACAATTGGGGTGGTGTTGAAAAACATTGTTTGTGAGGCGTTCTAAAGACTAACGCATCTAAGAGACCAAAGCTAACACAATTATGCTACCCTAGACAGAGACAAAGACCAATTCCAAACCAAGGCAACAAGAAAAATGCATGATGGAGAAAGGTTGAGTGTCAGGGACACACACTAAGAAATAGGGGTGCAAAGGCCTCAAGTAGTGCATGTTTCTAGGTTTTCACCACTTGGATTTTATTACAATTTTTTCTCTTTCATTTTGTCATTTTTTTCCTTCTTTTTTTTTCAGGACTTTTTAATATTTTTTTGAATTTTTGCTACCAAGGCGCTTGTTTCCAGGTTTTTACCAAGGCACTTTTTCTATTTGGTTTTGAACTTTTGAATTTTTTTATATTTTTGGAATATATAATTTTTTGGAGATACATCAAAGCGCCTAGTGCTAGGTTTTCACTAAGATGATCACTTTTTTAGGACATTTTCAGATTTTTAGAATTTTTGACAATATATCATTTTTTTGGGATTTTTTTAAGATCAATAATTATGTACAAAGGATGCCCCCAGACAGAATGGGCATCAAACTCCCAAGCAAGATCACATCACGGAGTCCCAATGTTTTAGCAAGGTGGAGGACAGGAGGGATTAGCAAGCTGGTGGAAGAGATGGAAGACATGAGAATGAAGGAGAACGAAGGGAACAAATCCTCAAAGACAAACTTCTCAAGAGTACCCAAGCTAGGGAAATATAAACATCATGTAAAGCACATTTGGACAAGAAATGAAAGCCCAACATAGGATAAGTCACAAAAGCGTAATGCAAGAGAAGGAAAGGATGCAGTCCAAAGGAGTAGACATGCCAAGAGGCTTCATAGCACCGTGTTTTACTTTCTTTTTTTTTTAGATCAAGACCAAAGGGGAAAAGGATAGCGATAGGAGAAAATTAATGGAGGAAGATAGAGATGAAAACATGAAAGGAATGAAAGCAAGATCATCGTAAGATAGCTCACAAGATATACCAAATGTTCGTGTATAGATCAACATTGTCAAGATCAAAGAGAGAATATGGAATGGATGAATGATGTAGAAAAACTACGCACGATTCTTGATTGCCAGGTTTTCATCGTGGTATCTATCCAAGGCACCACAAGGGAGTGGCTTTCGACATAGGACAAAATTATTTCTCTTTAATTTTTTTCTCTTTTTTTTTTTAATATTTTATTTTGAATTTTTTGAATTTTTAGGTAGAAGGCAAGATTTTAAAATAACGATCCTTGAAAGGATAAACCATGATATTCAAAAGATTCAAAATTATATGCTCAAATATGTTGATAGGGAAAGGAAGATGAAAGAGAAAAATGGAGGATAAGGTTTTATACAAAGCGAGTGAGGTTGGAAGATAGGAGGAATAGGCAAATGAGGAAAAATGATAGAAGGTAGAAAGATAGTGAATGGAAGGGTTGTGAAACGGTAGATGGAAAGGAAGGAAAGATCAACGTCAATACACACCTTGAAGGGTGGCGAGAGGATGGAGGAAATGTGAATGAAGGAATACATGAAGGAATAAGGTGAATGGATAACAGAGGTTGTGGTTTAGGCACATGGAATGAAAGAATGTTTTTGGAAGAAGATGAAGTGGAAGCCTTTGGAAGCTTGAATGTCAACTTCACTTGTTTCTCAACATGAGACTCTTTCAAGAGAGACTTTGGAATCTATATAGTCGTAGGCATTTCATTTATTTTTGATGATTTAGAGAGAATTTCTTCAATGATGGATTTTGGAACCCATACTTGTCTTGTAGTTTTCTTCTTAGATATCTCTTTTGAATTTATGCCCCCATGTCGATTAGAGGAGACTTCGTGATATTATTTTTTAGATGGATTCTTGTATTTCTTCTTTTTCTTGTATTGAACATTCAAGTTTCTTCCAAAAGACTTGGGACTTGCGGAGGAAGAAAAATAATATGAGTGGTTTAGATGGGTGGATGGATGAAAAGGATTCAAGGGTATACATCTATGTTGATCTTGAAGAAATATAGGAGATGGAGGGACATAAGGACCCAAGATGGATGATGAATTAGGAGGGTTAGTGATGGGGAGGTCACCTTGCTCTCTGAGACTCCTACTCTTTTCTAGGATTCTCACCAGGAATCCTATTCAATTCAGGACTCTCTAGACTCACCCTTGAGTCTCTTAGGGCTGCTCTCAGACCCTAACCAGAAGGACTATCCTATTCCCTCTTTCCTAGGTTCCCTACCCACCGAAA
>MU225704.1:0-16482 GCA_018584345.1 Thuja plicata
TATTTTCATGATTATCTCTTTGGTCGCTTAGTCGGGAGATCTTGTGTCTTTACCTTTAACTTGAAGCACGTGCCTTTTTCTGTTCACAGCGACCTCGCGACATACCTTAATCGCTTAGTCGGAAGGAATTTTTCCCTAGGGCACTTTTATCACCAGACTACGCGACCACCGTCAGATCTTTTTACTTCTTCATCGAACGGCTGTCGCATAATCGCTTTAGAATTTCATATACCTTTAAATTATAAGGAGACTTCACGACTGAGGGAAAACATACCTTAGTCTTGTTATCGCGTGATCCTCTTCCTTCTTCTAGCGATCTCACGACAACCACTAGTGCCGTGACAGATGTCATCTATTCTTTGGTCCACTTAATACATTCTAAAAACTGAGTCATCACTCCTGTTCTGGCGACATCCCGACTGAGGGAAATCTCTTAGCGTGAAACCGTTAGTCACTGAGTTGTGACTGTTATCCATTAACCGCCAATTATCATGAGACCACGCGACAGAAGAAAAGCCTTTAATTATTTGACCGAGATGATCCAGCGACCATGCGACATGAAGTGAATCGCAAAGTCGGAAGACATTCCTTTGACCTGTTGACTCTTCTCGCGATCACCCGACTGAAGTGGGTCCTGTTCCTTTTAAAGCTTATAACATGAAGTTCCAGCGACAACCCGACTGAAGAAAGATCACTAAGTCTCAAGACATAGATGGAATATTCTGTTTCCTCAAGAGACTACGTGACATAAAGGAAAAGCTAAGTCGGGAAAGGTTTTGGCATTTTCAATCTGGGTTATGCGATACAACCAACAAGAATAATTCCAAAACCCTAAAGAAAAGAACATAATAATATGAATTATTTCTTCTATATTATTTGTACAATTACAATAAGGTTTACCTTTGCTAAATATTAATGGGTGGGAGTAAAATCCCTGCCTCCATCATCACGTGGTGGATCCATATCGTCCTGTGACAAAGATTAAATATAAAAAAATCAGTGAAATGAAAGCAATAGACTTAACAAAATTTTTTATTAATAAAATGGTATATTGGAGTCATAAATTGGAGGTTATTTTAAATGGTATATAGTACTTACCACTCCCATGATAGTTTCTTTTTTTGTATCTATTCAATTCAACTGGTAATATATTAGCAGTTCTTGCCCTGTACTTATTGATTTTATCGCACATAGAAAAACACGATTCCCCTCACGCACCTCAAATATGCAATTGAGACTCTTATTAGTTGACCCAGGTCACGTACTATTTATAAAACACACAACATTCCCTATTGCTTTTGGCCTTCCATTAATGTACATAGAACATCTTTTACTTTGATCATTTTCTTTCCATTGTATATAATTCGCTAACAATGCATACCTACGCATAATTTTTTATATCGAACAATCCGCATCCAATTATTGTAATTGTAACAAGGTCTAACAAAATCCATCAATTCAACAACTTTTTTGTAATATACCTTTATGCCATCCATGGAAAATAGGCCCAAACCTTGTAATGACGATGGAGCTATATGATATATCATCTCATTAACACAAACATCAGTGTTAATTGGAGGTATTTCCTTGGGTACCCATTCTTTTAGAAGATGTGTGTACCTCAAGGGAACCTCAATGTCATCTATGGTCTCATCATCGTAAGAACATGACCCCCCTTTAGCAAGGAAAAATTGCATGCATTTATTGAATTTTATTCTAATCTTTTGACCTCTGGTTGATTTTCCTATTTTAGGCCTACTACATGTCTCACTTTCATCTTCTATTCCCGCATTTCCCCAAATTGAGGAAGACAGATATGACAAGTACCTATTAGGTGGTTCTTGCAATCCATCAAATGACATATATAGTTGGTAAGGAATTAGATATTTTTCTAAATGAGGGTAATGTTTATGTAATCCATTGGTTGTATTGACTTATACTTGCCGATCTATGTCACTATGCAAGATCCTCAAAAAAGGGGTTAAATTTCCTGCATATGTGAATCATTTATCTTAAGTTAGCCAAACATTACATGATACCTATGTTACAAATTACATAGAAGACAACATGAACAATATGCATTCATCATAATCATTGTATATTTTTTAATTCCTTACCTTTACTTTATGTGTGCTATGTAGGTTGTCAACAAAAGGGGTGACAATGTCTGTAGTCAATTGCCTATTTCCACAAAGGGTTAAAATCACACAAAATATATGCATGTAATCAAAACCAACAATTGAGCATCATAAGCAATACATTGCTAATTTGTTAAACAATAAATACATTAAATATATGAGTAATAACTGAAACACATGTATAATAAATCACATATGTTGTAATCATTAGAAATGAACAAATTAATTTAATCATACCATGCCATTAGAGTTTAATACATAATAAATTAATTATGAAAATATATAAGTCAAATAAATTTGTATGAATAGATCAATATTACCATCATCATCATGACCATCATTGTCATCATCATCCTCCTCCTCCTCCTCCTCATCATCATCACCATCATCTCCATCACCATCACCACCACCACCACCACCACCACCACCACCATCATCATCATCACCATCACCACCACCACCACCACCACCACCACAATCATCTTCTTCATCATCTTCAATTTCTTCTTCTTGCATCACGTTATACTTTACTGGCCTTCCTCTTGGATCATGTCTGAAAACAAATGACCAACCCGACTTTTGTGGAACCTCTATGTAAAACACTTTCTCACATTGGCTTGGAAGAACATAGGGCTCATCTCCAACTAGCTCAAATTACCTTGTATTAATTATTGTAAATCCATTATCATGTTCAATAACAGTTCTATCAGGATTATTTTGATTCAGTCATAGCCTGTACCATTTGACAATGAATAGAACTAATTTAAAGGATTCAAAGTCGCACTCAAGTATATCATCCAAATACCATAGTATCAGTTTTGAGATTCTTGAGGATGCATGTTGTTTTTAGATGAAATATTAGTGACCTCAAAGACTGCAGTTATCCCAGAATCACAAGTTTTCTTTGTGTCGTCTAACTTTTTTATGCAAAATTTATGGCCATGGTAGTACATAGCTTTGTGGTGCTTGACCTGCAAATTTTCAAACATGTGAAAATCATTTGCATCGTGAGTTGATATTAAATATATGGGTCATGATTAATAAATTTATACATACCTATCTACTTCTTAAACCATTTTCTAGATTAATTACCATTGGCATAACATTGGAATCTCCATTACGAAGAGCCTCTTTAACCAATGAAGCAACACCTTCCCATGTTAATGAGTGACCATTTTGTTGACATA
Organism: Thuja plicata; assembly: GCA_018584345.1. Taxonomy (NCBI): domain Eukaryota; kingdom Viridiplantae; phylum Streptophyta; class Pinopsida; order Cupressales; family Cupressaceae; genus Thuja; species Thuja plicata. The sequence continues at coordinate 3,326 of MU225704.1, forward strand.
GTTCAATCCATACTGTCATCCAATCAAGATTGTTCATAATATACAAATGTAGTGCATCCCACTTTCGACCAACAATATAAAAAAAATAGACCACTTACAAATAACTTCAATTGAAGATTTATAAGAATTAATTAACTACAATAAAATCTTATAATTACCTCTCACTTTCCTCAATCTACCTTTTCCCATCAAGTACTCCCCTTTGAATTTGTTAATGGCTTTGGTGTCCCAAATGCGATCTACATGGATCTTTGCTGCAAACTTAGGAAGATATTCAATAATGTACACCATGGTCTGGTATACCATATATACCTCCACCATAGAACCCTTAGGATGTTCTCTTTGTCAAACCAAACCATTCAAAAATTTCAGGTGCCTCTCAACCATCCACATTGACCTAGTTTGTACAGGTCCACACAATCCAATCTCCTCAACTTGATGTATGACGTACTGTTCTTGTGCATTGAAAAAGTAGAAGGTAAACACTTTTGCATTTCACACATAAGATGAGGGATTTTTCTCTTCCAATATTTTATATCTTCTTTATTGATTTCTTTCGATGACAACCACCTAGAAGTGATTCAACATGCAAAAACATATAAATGAGACTTTACAAAAAATATACAATAAATTACTGAAAAAGTAAAACAAGTGACAAATATAATATCTATACAACAAATCTAACAAATAATGCTTCTAACCTCATGTATTTTCCAAGATCATATATAACTTGTTTGACACTGTTGTCGAAGTGGTGTGGGAGAGATAGAGGTGGAATGTACTACAATAATTATAAAATGATCATTTCAATATTTTAGAGAATAATACAATGAAAACTACATGCAGTATACAAATATATAGAGAATACAAAATAACATGAATTACCTTAATAAAGGTATGACAATCGTGTGTTTTCATCCTTGGCCCAAATTCACTTTTCTTTGATATGAGATTGTTTATGTTGGCAGCAAACCCTGTGAGAAATCAAATTTTTTGTATGACTTGTTTTATAGCATTGCTTTGTTACTCCGATAATAAAAAGGAAGCACACTTATATCAATATCATCTCGATTGTTATTTGATCGAATGACATTTTTTCAATGCATGGTTGGAATCTTCAATGTCACTACAAATTTTAACAATTTTTTCTTTATCACGCTTTCCATCCAATAATTTTTATAATGTCTCTATTATATTATTTCTAATATGCATAGCATCAAACAAATGCATGATTGGGAGGTGCTTGTAGTACAAAAACCTGCTAAATTGTCTAGGATAACTTTTTTAGTCCTTTTGGAAGTTGGTCATTGATGCCTTGATGACCTTCATGAGAATCAATTACATCATCATTAAACAAAAGACAAAATCAAAATATTCTTAGGAATAATAGTCCACAAGACAACTAAGAGGGGGGGGGGTGAATCAGTTGTGATATATATTATTAAACTTTAAACTTTATAAACCAAATCTGCAAATGTAAATGATAACACAATAAATGCCAACACCATAACACAATATTTGTTATCGAGGAAACCCTGTTAAAGATAAAACCCCGGTGGGAATTAACACCCACAAATAATGTAATGAGAGTATAGTATCCATGTTAAAAGATTTAACCATGTTAGGAGCTTGTTACAACATTACATTACATAGTCCCTGTTAGGAGACAGACCCTTTTAGGAGTCAAAATAAATAGTAGGCTCACTTCCCAAAGAAGGTTAAAGCCACCCTCAAGGATTTACAATCTGAACAAGTGTATAAAGTAAATACAAAATCCAGTGAACTGTCTGATAGCAACTATCTTTTCTTGGTCAGTTCCAATGAAGTACTCTTCTCATAAACTCTACTCTACATCTAGCAGCCAAACAAACCTCGCAACTTTCAAATCTTCTCCTTTTCAATCTCTTTCACATATTTTCAAAAGAAAAGATCACTCATATATACCTTCTTACAATAATCCATTAGGTCGGCTAGTTAAGCTTTCCTAATACACAAATAATTAATTAGGTTGACCAATTAAGGATTTCCAATATACAAATAATTATTTGACCCCTTGCTAAGATATACACGGTATCTATAACAAGTAAACATTATATATAATCCATCATTATGCTTCTAGATCCACAATCCATGCTCATAATTCATTTTACATGCTACATGTCTAAAGTCGGCCAACAATTAGGTCTCCTTCAGAATACACGCCACAGCTGACATCACCAGTAACCAAACCACAATCAAACTCAACCCATTATTCCAACATATTTCATCTATCCACTAGTAAGCTCAAATCACTTGAAAAATCTTCACCAGAAAGATATACCAGAAACACAGAGACCCGCTCTGTCCAGAATCATAGTTACATTCTAGAAGCTAGTCTTCACCAAATCAACTGTAACATCGTCAATATACAACATAAATCCAAGTGACCTTAGGAATAAGGTCAACACATCCTTTTGCATAAATCCAACTTTGATTATTCTGAATCATCTATATGGTGTCCGTACACTTCTTCCAGTCAAGTAACCAGTCTATCCTCTCTACAGAAATATATGTTGACATCAGTGACAAAACATTAATATCAACAACATGATCAGTAACCAAAACTAATATCATCCAACAATCTCCCCCTTTGGCATTGATGGAAATATATGGGAAAATCCATATGCATGAACCCAAAATTAATCTCTCTCAATACAATCTTCTCAGTATCCTCAACACAAATTTCTCAAAATAGTAGGGATTTTCACATAGATTCCTTCCCCGTTTGGAAACAATGGCAAAGGGTGCCATAACTCATTTGTAGTTTTCTGTAAGGTTTATATTTTTCAAATCTTCATGTCCATCAACCAGGTGCAAGATCACCGAAATGTACTCCATAGTATTCTCCTACGATCACTCCCCCTAAGGAGTAGATCCATACATCAAGTCCAGAGAATGATATAGCTCTAAGATCAACTAGACTGATGCACATCTGCATCATTTAATTACCACTGGGATGGGCCACTACCCCAAGCATGCCTTTGAGATATTCAAAAGAATCTTTTGGCAAAGGTTTATTAAATATATCTGCTATCTGTTCCTTTGTACTGATATACTCCAGTTTAATCTCTTTATCTACTACCTTCTGTTGGAATAGTCCTAAGGGATAACTGAGAGGGGGGGGGTGGGTGAATCAGTTATCAGCTAGTTAAATTATTTTTCTCCAATTAAGTATAGAATGTAATCAAGCATATGCAGAGTAAGATAACACAAAACACAACACCACAAGTTGATTACGGGGAAACCAAAATAGGTAAAAACCTCGTGGGAATTAGCACCCATAAAGAACTGTACTTAAGTATAATAATCCCTGTTAGAAGATCTTACAACCCTGTTAGGAGTTGATCTTTGCAATGCAATAAGTACAGTGACTTGGTTAAGGGTCAGAACCTATTAGGAGTCTTTTAAAAATAACCCTGTTAGGGGTGAGGACTCATTGTCCAAAATCTCACTGCTAAAATGGTGAAGGCTACAAACTTCAGTAGAACAGATATACACTATACCTGATAATGAACTGTTTGAGTAGACCTGCTATCTTGATCAGTTCCAATGTATTGTGTGCACTTCCTACTTCTTCACATAGATCTTTGACTGATGAATGAAATGTCTTTATTGTCCCAACACAATCAACATTCTGCTATGTTCTTTTTGTTGGAGATTTGTTTCTATGCAGTTGATTGATTGTATGTTTGTCATTGATGACAAAATATAATACACAATAGTGATTCTATATGTACTTATCATTATGATGATATCAAGCCTTGCGTGGTTAGATACATGTTGTAGACATGTTCAGTATGATATGTTCATACACGTAGATCCAGATATGATGTTTCAGTCAAGATGTGTAATTCTGTTATTGGCAGTTACAGTTCTGGAAGAGTATCTGTTCAGAACCGACGTATGTAATGTGTTTCTTGAGTTGCACATATATTCAGGATATGCATGTGTATACTCATGATTAGCTATGAGTTGATGATAGTTATCTAAAGGCACCAAACGTGTTTCAAGAAGATTGAAAAGTTAGAGTTGATTTGGTGAAGCCGACTTAGTGAAGCGTCGCATTTGTTCAATTTGTGTTGAAATGACTTAATATTGTTTGTGTACTTAGTGAAGCTGAAAAAGATGTTGTTGAAGTGTTTCCAAGAGTCTTCATGAACTTCTACTTTAAAGAAGATACTTATAGTAGTTCGTTTGTAAACACAAAGTGTGAATGATAAGAGAAGAGACATAAAATATACGTAACATAATATCAGTTGTGGTTCATTCATCAAGAGTCTATGTGAAGAAGTAGTAGAAGATTATAATACATTGGAAATAATCAAGATAGCAGGTCTACTCTATAGTTCATCAGTAGATATAGTGCATATCTATTATACAGAAGGTTGTAGCCTTCACCATTGAAGCAATGAGATTTTGGATAGTGAGTCCTCACCCCTAATAGGGTTATTTGTAAAAGAATCCTAACAGGGTCAGACCCTTAAACAGGTCACTATACTTATTGCTTTGTAAAGAACAACTCCTAACAGGGTTGCAAGATCTTCTAAAAGGAATTACTATAAACAAGTATAGTTCATTGTGGGTGCTAATTCTCATCGGGGTTTTTACCATTTGGTTTCCCCGTAATCAAATTATGTGTTTTGTACTGTGTTATCTGAATGTGCATTTACTTTATTGTATTATGAAGTTAAAGAAGTAAAAATAATTAAAGTTAATGATAAATAATTCACCCCCCTTCTCAATTATCCTTTGGGACTAGTCTAACAATCGGTATCAAAGCCAATTGCCTTGGAGAAGAAGCCTAATAGCTTAAGGTAGATCAAATGTCTTACTTCAGAAAAGAGAGCCCTAAGTTCGATGGAGAAAATTATCTGGATTGGAAAAAAAAATGATAACACATCTATAGTGTGTTGGCTTTGAGATCTTTGAGATAGCTACACAAGAGGTTGTTATTCCATCTCTGAAAGACCTTGCAAAGGATGATGATAATAGTAGACAAAAGGATACATTTACCAATAATGCAATCGCTAAAGAAGCCTAAATCAGTGCCCTATCTGACAGTGAATTTTATGAGATCAAGAAAATTGACAGAGCATACACCATATGGAAGTATTTAGAAGATATGTTTGAAGGAGATATTCAAGAAAAGAATGCATGCAAGAAGACATGGAAAAATAAATACAACAGTCTTGAGATGTTACCTAAAGATAACATTAGAGCTTACAATCAAAGGATAAATGAAGCAGTCTCTGGAATTAGAAACAATGGTGGAAAAATATCAGAAGAAGATATAATGGACAAGTTGTTAACTACCTTAACATCAAACTATAAAAACAAGATAAGTATTCTAGAGGAAACCATGAAATTATCACAAGAATTTAAGAGAGGGACTTTGATCAGTAAAATCTCTGCATTTGAGATATCAAGATTGAAGACTGAACCTAAAAGTGAAACAACTTTCAAAGCCTCAGTCCATGGTAAGAAATCCTTACACATCTCTAGCCATAATGAGAAAGAAGAAGTTGATGAAGAACAAGAAGATATCATTTCTATGATTGCTAAAAGAGAAAAGAAAGGAAAAGGAAAATATGAAGGAAATCTTCCATTCAAATGTTTTTCATGCAACAAGATTGGTCACTTTGCATCTAATTGTCCCACAAGAGTCAAAAAGTTCAGATCTGATTACAAACCTAAATATAAGAATGAATGTTACCATGCTGAAGAAGGTGTAACTAATGAAGATTCATGAGAAGATGAAATTGGATTCATTTCCCTTAGAGACATGGAAATTTTGCTTGAGGAAATGGACATTGCAGATGAAAAGGAAGAACAAGAGTTAGCCCTAATTTCCAAAGCAGACATCAGAACTGATTGGATAATTGACAGTGGATGCTCTCACCATATGACAGGTGACAAAGATAGATTTTCTCATTTAGACAAATACAAAGGTGGTATGGTTAGATTTGGAGATAACACTCCTAAAAATATCATAGGAAGAGGTTCTATCACTTTGGATGGAAAGAACAAGACAAATGATGTTCTATATGTTGATGGATTACATCATAACTTGCTAAGTGTTGGACAACTACTTGAAAAAGGTTATCATTTGGAGTTCAAAGACAACAAGTGCATCATTAACAATAAGGATGGAGACATGATTGCATCGGGCTCCAAAACAAAAGGTAATGTTTTTCAGCTCAATTCTGATGTAAGTTGTTTTTTTGCAAAAGTAGCTGACAGTTGGTTATGGCATAAGAGACTCTGTCATATCAATTTTGATAACATAGTAAAGATAAGTAATGTCAAGGCAGTCAGAGACCTTCCAAGTATTGCAAGACCAGTTGACACAATGTGCAGGGAGTGTGTTATGGGAAAGCATGTAAGGAGTTCTTTCAGAAGCAAGAAAAACTCAGTTGAAAACAAAAATGACCTAGTTCATACAGATTTATGCGGTCCTACCCAAACAAGATCATACTATGGAGAAAGGTATTTCATTTTTTTTTTATGATTTTTCAAGGATGATGTGGGTTGCATTCTTAAAAGAGAAGTCTGAAGCCTTTGAGAAGTTCAAAATATTCAAAGCTAAGGTTGGGAATGAATCTGGATTAAAATTGAAATGTCTGAGATCAAATAGAGGAGGAGAGTTCACCTCTGATCAATTTTATGATTACTGTGAAGAACATGGAATAAAAAGATAGTTGAGTGCTCTTAGAACCCCTCAATAGAATGGGATTATAGAAAGGAGGAACATGATTATACTTGATACAGCGTGCACTATGATTATTGAAGGAAAAGTTGCGCACACATATTGGAGAGATGCAGTAAATACAATAGTCTATACTATCAACAAAACTCAATTGAGGCCAGGCGTAGATAAGACACCCTATGAAATTTAGTTTGGTAATGTACCTATAGTAAAGTATTTCAAAATTTTTGGCAGAAAATGCTACATCAAGAGAGATGATGGTGTTGGTAAGTTTGATGCTAGAAGTGATGAAGGTATTTTCTTTGGTTATTCTACAAAAAACAAAGCATACAGATGTTTCAATTTGAGATTGAAAAAGATAATTGAAAGTACTCATGTAAAAATTGATGAGAAGTTTATGGTTCAAGAGAGGTACTATGAATATGCACCTATGATTGAAGATGAACCCAGGCCTAGCAGCAAAGATACTATTATAGAAGAAATGTTTGATTGCATTGATGTCTCATGCAATGATCCTGAATCAAGCAGAGAAGAATCACAGATTAAAGAAGAAGAAGTAACACCTAAGGTTCCTAAATTCACATCTATATACCACTCTAAAGATGATATCATTGGAGATCAGAGAAGCAGTGTTTTGACCAGATGAAAAGAAAAAATTCTATCAATTGATGAAGAGGTATGTTTACTTTCACAGATTGAACCCTTAAGTGTTGAAGATGCTTGTAATAATTCTGATTGGAAGAATGCAATGAAAGAAGAATTAGATCAGATAATTAAGAATGAGACATGGGAATTGGTTCCTAGACCCAATGACAAAAATGTGATTGGAACAAAGTGGATATTCAGAAACAAGATGAATGAAGATGGTATAGTAGTAAGAAACAAAGCAAGATTGGTATGTAAAGGATATGTGCAGAGAGAAGGAATAGACTACATTGATACATTTGCCCCTGTGAGCATACTAGAAGCCATAAAAATTTTCTTGGCCTATGCAACATTCAAAGACTTTAAAGTTTATCAAATGGATGTAAAGTCATCTTTTCTAAATGGTGACTTGAAGGAACAAATCTACATAGAACAACCTGAAGGATTTAATATTTCAGATAAACCAGACATGGTATGCAGATTGAAGAAAGCACTCTATGGTCTTAAATAGGCCCCAAGAGCTTGGTATGAGAGACTTGATGGTTATCTTACCAAGAATGGATTCAAGAAAGGTGCAGCAGATTGTAACCTATTCACAAGAGAGACACCTGATGGATTACTACTAGTTGCCATATTTGTTGATGACATTATCTTTGAAGGTAATGACAAGCTCAGTACAACATTTGCAAAAGAAATGCAGAATGAATTTGAAATGAGCATGATTGGTCCTATAAAATACTTTTTGGGACTAAATGTAAAGCAAACAAATAAAGGTATATTTATCAATCAGTCAAAATATGTGAAGGAAATATTGAAGACCTTTAAGATGGAAGACTGTAAGCCAGTATGCACTCCTATGATAACAAGAAGCAAGCTTTCAAAAGATGATGATTCCACAGCAATTGATAAGAAATTGTACAAATATATGATTGTAAAACTCATTTATCTAACTCAATCTAGACCTAACATATCAAATGCAATTGGCATTTTTGGAAGATTTGCAGCTGAACCCAAGCAGAATCACCTAATGGAAATCAAGAGGATATTTAGATATCTAAAGGGAACTATAGACTATAGTTTATGGTATCCTAAATTAGAGAATGTACAACTTCATGTGTATACAGATGCAGATTGGGCAGGTTGTATTGATGATAGGAAGAGTACTTCAGGAGGAGCAGTATTTCTTGGAGATAGGTTGGTTTCTTGGATAAGAAAAAAATAGAATTGTATTTCTCAGTCAACAGCAGAAGCTGAATATGTTGCAGCAGCACTGAATTGTTCAACCATGGTTTGGATCAAGCAGATGGTTAAAGACTTTGGTATTCAGGTTTATTATCCTATTGTTATTTAGTATGATAACACTAGCACTATTAACATGTCTAAGAACCCTGTGATGCATGCAAAGACAAAACACATAGAGATCAAGTACCATTTTCTAAGAGAAAAAGTTGCAGACAAAGAAGTGAAATTGGACTATGTGAGCACCAAAGAATAGTTGGCAGACATTTTCACAAAACCTTTATCAAAAGACACTTTTGAGTATCTCAGAGAGAAGTTGGGAGTAATTCCCTCTCCTAAATCTGATTAGAGAATACAGGAAGAACATTAGTCCTTTGTGACTGATAAATGGTTGACTACTCTACTTCTAGAGTAGTACCCGTGTCTAATGGTTTATGGAACCCTTTTCCATTGATGTCAAAGGGGGAGTATGTACTAAGGGGGAGCATATACTCTGGGGGAGTATATATGGAACACAAACACAGTCAGAGGAACTGCAACAGTGTAGAGGAATCTTTGATGAGGATATTAAGAAGATTGTAAAAGAAAAAGAGGACACCATGAACAGAGGATGCTTTTAATATCATATGTTGCCATCAATATCAAAGGGGGAGATTGCTGGATATTTGTTTATGTGCAATTGATTGATTGTATGTTTGTCAATGATGACAACATATAATACATAGTAGTGATTCTGTATGTACTTATCAGAATGATGATATCAAGCCTTGTGTGGTTAGATACATGTTGTAGACATGTTTAGTATGATATTTTCATACACGTAGATCCAGATATGATGTTTCAATCAAGTTGTGTAATTCTGTTATTGGCAGTTATAGTTCTGGAAGAGTATCTATTTAGAGCCGACGTATGTAATGTATTTCATGAATTGCACCTATCTTTAGGATATGTGTGTGTATATTCGTGATTAGTTATGAGTTGATGATAGTTATCTAAAGGTGCCAAATGTGTTTCAAGAAGATTGCAAAGTTAGAGTTGATTTGGCAAAGCCGAATTAGTGAAGTGTCGTGTCTATTCAGTTTGTGTTGCACAAACTTAATATTGTTTGCGTACTTAGTGAAGCTGAAAAAGATGTTTTTGAAGTGTTTCCAAGAGTCATCATGACCTTCTACTTTAAAGAAGATAATTATAGTAGTTCATTTGTAAATGCAAAGTATGAATGATAAGAGAAGAGACAGAAAATGTACAGAAAAAAATATTAGTTGTAGTTCATTCATCAAGAGTCTATGTGAAGAAGCAGTAGAATATTATAATACATTGGAACTTATCAAGACAACAGGTCTACTCTATAGTTCATCATCAGATATAGTGCATATCTATTCTATAGAAGGTTGTAGCCTTCACCATTGAAGCAGTGAGCTTTTGGACAGTGAGTCCGCACCCCTAAAAGGGTTATTTGTAAAAGACTCCTAACAGGGTCAGACCCTTAACTAGGTCACTATACTTATTGCTTTGTAAAGAACAACTCCTAATAGGGTTGCAAGATCTTCTAAAAGGGATTAATATAAACAAGTATAGTTCATTGTGGGTGCTAATTCCCACTGGGGTTTTTACCATTTGGTTTCCCCATAATCAAATTTTGTGTTGTGTACTGTGTTATCTGAATGTGCATTTACTTTATTGTATTCTAAAGTTAAAGAAGTAAACAGAATTAAAGTTACTGATTACTAATTCACCCCCCTCTCAGTTATCCTTTGGGACTATTCTAACAATTGTTCTGTCTCTTTTCTTATCATTCACACTTGGTGATCTTCAAATGAACTAATATAAGTATCTTCTCCAAAAGATATGATCTTTGTTAGCTTTAAGAATCCCTTCAATGCTTCTTTTTTCAGACAAACCAAGCACGCAACATAATTAGAACCACGCAACTCAAACTGAATAGACGCATCGCTTCAGAAAGTCGGCTCCACCAAAATTACCCAAACGTCATGCTTCGAATGAAACACAATTAGTGCCTTTGGTTAATTATCTTATACTCATAACTAAACATGAATCTGAACATGCATATCCCATAGATAGATGAAACTGAAGAATCAATAAAATTACTATCCGCTTTCTGAGAACAATCTTCTGAAACTGTGTCTGGTAAACAGAGTAACATAACTCAACTGTTACTAAACATCTGAATCTGTGTGTATGTACATGGTATAGTAACTATGTTTGAAACATAAAAAAAACCATGCAAGGCTTCCATATATCCATACTAAAAAGTGAATACAGTTCACTTCTGTATACTATATGTTGTCATCAATGACAAACATACAGTGAACTATTTGCACAGAAGAAAATCTCCAACAATCTCCCCCTTTGACATTGATGGCAACATGTGATATGAAAAATACTATCAACCCAAAGTATCCTTCTTATTTTTACAATATTCTCAATATCCTCATCTAAGGTTCCTCTTCACTGATGTAGCTCCTCTGACTATGTTTTTATTTTTATGACTATATACTCCCCCATAGTATATGCTCCCCCTTACTATATACTCCCCCTTTGACATCAATGGAAAAGGGTGCCAAATACTATTAAGCATAGGTACTACTCTAGAAGTAGAGTAGTCAACCATTCATCAGTCACCAAGGACTGATGCTTTTGCTACATATTTTTAATCAGACTCAGGAAAGGGAATTACTCATAGCTTCTCCCTGAGATACTCAAAAGTATCTTTTGATAAAGGCTTTGTAAAAATATTTGCTAATTGTTCTTTAGTATTTACATAATCCAAATTTACTTCTTTGTCTGCAACTTTTTCTCTTAGAAAATGATATTTTATTTCAATGTGTTTTGTCTTTGTGTGCATCACATGGTTATTTGACATATCGATAGTGCTAGTGTTATCATAGTGAATAACAATAGGATAATCAATATGAATTCCAAAGTATTTTATCATCTATTTGATCCAAATAATTGTAGAAAAATTCAATGCTGCTGCTACATATTTTGCTTCAGCTGTTGACTGAGAAATACAATTTTGCTTCTTGCTTGTCCAAGTGACCAATCTGTCTCCAACGAATACTGCTCTTCCTGAGGTACTCTTTCTGTCATCAACACAACTTACCCAATCAGCATCAGTATACACATGAAATTGTACATTCTTTGAGTTAGGATACCATAAACCATAGTCCATAGTTCCCTTTAAGTATTTGAATATTCTTTTTATTTCCATTAAGTGGTTTTGTTTAGGTTCAGCTACAAATCTTCCAACAATGCCAAGTGCAATAGAAATATCAGGTCTAGATTGAGTGAGATATATCAGTTTTCCAATAATAGACTTGTATAGTGTCTTGTCAACTATTGTGGAATCATCATCTTTAAAAAGCTTTCTTCCTGTTTTCATGGGGGTGCTTACTGGCTTGCAATCTTCCATCTTGAAAGTCTTTAATATCTCCTTCACATATTTAGACTGATTTATGAATATGCCTTTGTCTGTTTGTTTTACATTTAATCCCAAAAAGTATTTGATAGGTCCAATCATGCTCATTTCAAATTCACTCTACATTTCTCTTGCAAATTCTACACTAAGCTTGTCATTACCTCCAAAGATAATGTCATCAACAAAGATAGCAACAAGTAGTAAATCTTCAGGTGTTTCTCTGATGAATATGTTGTAATCTTCCGCTCCCTTTTTGAATCCAATCTTTGTGAAGTAACCATCAAGTCTTTCATACCATTCTCTTAGGGCTTGTTTAAGTCCATAGAGGGCTTTCTTTAGTCTACATACCATGTCTGGTTTGTCTGAAAGTTTGAATCCTTCAGGCTGCTCTATGTAGACTTCTTCCTTCAAGTCACCATTCAGGAAGGTTGACTTGACATCCATCTGATATACTTTGAAGTTCTTGAATGTTGCATAGGCTAAAAATAAATTTATAACTTCCATTCTACTCACAGGGGAAAATGTATCAGAATAGTCAATTCCTTCTCTTCGTGCATATCCTTTACACACCAATCTTTCTTTATTCCTTATCACTGTCCCATCTTCATTCATCTTGTTTATGAATATCCACTTAGCTCCAATTACATTCTTGTCACAAGGTCTAGGTACCAACTCCTGTTGGTGCCCAAAAACACTGAATTGAATTTCCTTTGGACTTACCAATCCAATGATGGGAAATCCAATTATTTTTGGCCAACTAACGGGAATGATCAATTATGATCCTCTTCCCCTACGCTTCTGGCTCTGCAGGACCAAGGCGGGTGAACCTTCACCTGAATAGGCTTTTTATGGCAGATAACCTGTGTATGAAACTCAAACTTYCGTCTCTCAAAGTATGGCAAGGAACTTGAAATAAATATAACTAAAATCAATATATCATGAACTGTAAATTGAAATACTTGAAGTAATTGAAAGAATGTTTAGTAAATGTGTATGTAATTTAAAATGAACAGATAGATAAGATATCACAAAACTATAAACAATGAACTGAATAACTATAATCCAAATAATGATTAGACCAGTGCCTTA
>MU225704.1:20949-51280 GCA_018584345.1 Thuja plicata
TTGTATCCCATTTAATGTACTTCATCATATTATTAATTATTGGGCATAGATTTTAGGATTCCATTTTTTAGAGTTTTATCACTTTATAGGACTCTAAATTTTGCCAAAAATTGAGAGCTCCAACAACTCCCATGTGTCATTCTTCATTATTTGATCTAATTATTCTTGCATTGCACTTTTCCAATCTGAATCATTGCACGCATATTCAACACTTAAGGGTTCAATCTGTTAAAGTAAGCATATCTCTTCATCAACGGTTGAACCTTTTGCTCTGGATCTTGTCAATACTTTACTACTCTGATCTCCAATGATATCTTCTTTAGAGTGGTATTTGTATATGTATTTCGAGATTTTAGGCATGACACTCTCATCTATAATCTGTGATTCTTCTTGACTTGTTTCAGGGTTATTGCATGATACCTCAATACAGTCAAAAATTTCTTCAATAACTGTATCCTTATTGATAGGTCTAGGTTCATCTTCAATCATAGGTGCATATTCATAATTCATAAGGTGTTTTTTCTGTGCCTGGTCTTAGTTGAATTCTGTTGATAATATTGACTGCATCTCTCTAATAGGTGTGCACAAATTTTCCTTCAATCATGATAGTGCACGCTATGTCAAGTATTATCATGTTTCTCCTTTCTATAATTTCATTTTTTTGAGGGGTTCTAGGTGCACTTAGTTGTCTTTTGATCTCATGTTCTTCACATTACTCAAGAAACTTATCAGAGGTGAATTCTCCTCCTCTATCAGATCTCAGAAATTTTATGTTTAATCCAGATTCATTTTCATCTTTAGCTTTGAATATTTTAAACTTCTCAAAAGATTCAAATTTGTCTTTCAAGAACGCAACCCACATCATCCTAGAGAAATCATCAACAAACAAAATAAAATACCTTTCACCATAGTATGATCTTGTTTGAGTAGGTCCACATAAGTCTATATGTATTAGATCTAATTTGTTCTTTGCAGAGTTATGTTTGTTTTGAATGAGGTCCTCACATGTTTTCCCGTCACACATTCCCTGCACATAGTATCAAATGGTCTTGCAATACTAGGAAGGTCTCTTACTACCTTTACATTACTTATCTTCACTATGTTGTCAAAGTTGATATGACAAAGTCTCTTGTGCTATAGCCAACTATCATCCACTTTTGCAACAAAACAACTTACTTTAGAGTTAAGATGAAAAACATTACCTTTGGTTTTTGAGCCTGATGCAATCATGTCTCCTTCTTTAATGTTAATAATGCATATGTTTTTTTTGAATTCCAACTGATATCCTTTATCTAGCAACTTTCCAACACTTAATAAGTTATGATGCAAACCATCCACATAAAGAACATCATCTGTCTTGTTCTTTCCATCTAAGGTGATAGATCCCCTGCCTATGATAGGTTTGGGAGTGTTATCTCCAAATATGACCATGCCACCTTTGTACTTGTCTAGATGTACAAATCTGTTTTTGTCTCTTGTCATGTGATGTGAACACCTACTATCTATGATCCAGTCTATTTTGATGTCAGCTTGTGATACTAAAGCCAATTCTTGTGCTTTCTTTTCATCTTTAATTTTTATTTGATCAATCATTTTTTCATTATCCTTAATTGCAAAAAATCAAATTTCATCTTCTCCTGAGTCATCATCAGTTACACCATCCTCAGCATGATAGCATTCCTTACTATATTTGGGTTTGTAATCTGATCTATACTTCTTGACTCTTGTAGGATACTTAGATGCAAAGTGGCCAACTTTGTTACATGAAAAACATTTGAATGGTATCTATCCTTCATATTTTCCTTTACCTTTTCTTTCCTTCTTAGCTATCATAGCAATGATTTCTTCTATTTCTGTATCAACTTCTTCTTTCTCAACATTACTAGTGATGTTTGAGGATTTCTTACCATGGACTGAGGCTTTGAAAGCTATTTCCATTTTAGGTTCTGTCTTCAATCTTGATGTCTCAAATGCTGATATTTTACTAATCAAGGTTGCTCTTTTGAAGTCCTTTGAGAATTGCAAGGTTTCATCCAAGATGTTTATCTTGCTTTCATAATCTGCTATCAATGTGTTCATCAATTTTTCCATTATATCATCCTCTGAAATTTCTCCACCGTTGTTCCTGATTCCTGATACTGCTTCATTAATCCTCTGATTGTAGGCTCTGGTGTTTTCTTTAGGTAGCATCTCTAAATTGTTGTATCTTTTCTTCCATGTCTTCCTTCATGCATTCTTGGCTTGGATGTCTCCTTCAAACACGTCTTCTAGGTATTTCCAAATTGAATATGCTTTGTCTGCCTTCTTGATCTCAAAAAATTCACTGTTAGATAGGGCACTTATTACGGCTTCTTTGGCAATTGCATTTTGGGTGAATACTTCCTTTTGTTTATTTGTAGAATCTTCTTCTGCAAAGTCTTTCAAGGTGGGAACATCTATTGCATGAGTAGCAATCTCATAAATCTCAAAACCAATGCATTGAAGATGTGTTATCATTTTGTTCTTCCAGTCAAGATAATTCTCTCCATCAAAATTAGGACTCTCTTTCCTGAAGTATGCCATTTGATCTACCTTAAGCTGTTAGGCTTTCTCTCCAAGGCACTTGGCTCTGATACCAATTGTTGGAATAGTCCCAAGGGATAACTGAGGGGGGGTGAATTAGTTATCAACTAGTTAAATTATTTTTCTCCAATTAAGTATAGAATGTAATCAAGCATATGCACAGTAAGATAACACAGAACACAACACCACAATCTGATTACGACAAAACCAAAATAGGTAAAAACCCTGGTGGGAATTAGCACCCACAAAGAATTGTACTTGAGTATAATAATCCCTGTTAGAAGATCTTACAACCCTATTAGGAGTTGATCTTTACAATGTAATAAGTACAATGACCTGGTTAAGGGTCAGACCCTGTTAGGAGTCTTTTACAAATAACCCTGTTAGGGGTGAGGACTCACTGTCCAAAAGCTCACTGCTAAAATGGTGAAGGCTACAAGCTTCAGTAGAATAGATATACACTATATCTGATAATTAACTATTTGAGTAGACCTGCTATCTTGATCAGATCCAATGTATTTTATGCACTTCCTGATTTTTCACATAGATCTTTGATTGATGAATGAAATGTCTTTACTGTCCCAACACAAACAACATTCTGATCTGTTCTTGTTTTGTCTCTTTTCTTATCATTCACACTTGGTGATATTCAAATGAACTAATATAAGTATCTTCTCCAAAAGATATTATCTTTGTCGTCTTTAGGAATCCCTTTAATGCTTCTTTTGTCAGCCAAACCAAGCACGCAAAATAATTAGAACCATGCAAATCAAACTTAATAGATGCATCACTTCACAAAGTTGGCTCCACCAAAATTACCCAAACGTCATGCTTTAGATGAAACATGATTAGCACCTTTGGTTAATTATCTTAGACTCATAAATAAACATGAATCTGAACACACATATCCCATAGATAGATGAAACTGAAGAATCAATAAAATTACTGTCAGCTTTCTGAGAACAATCTTCTGAAACTGTGTCTGGTAAACAGAGTAACATAACTCAACTGTTACTGAACATCTGAATCTGCATGTATGTACATGGTATAGTAACTATGTCTGAAACATAAAAACAACCATGCAAGACTTCCACATATCCATACTGAAAAGTGAATACAGTTCAATGTTGTATACTATATGTTGTCATCAATGACAAACATACAGTTAACTATTTGTACATAAGCAAATCTCCAACACCTTCTCCCTCAAGAAATGATAATTAATAGAAATATGTTTAGTCTTTGAATGCATTACAATATTATTTGATATATTCATTGTACTAGTGTTATCACAATGGATAACCATTGGTTCTTTAAAAATTATTCCAATTTCCTTCAACATTTGTTTCATCCGAACAACTTGTGTACAGTTTATTGCAGCAACAACATACTCTGACTCAACAGTAGATTGAGCAATACAGTTCTGCTTCTTTCTCAACCAAGAAACCAATCTTTTTCCAAGGAAAAATGCACCACCACTTGTACTCTTCATGTCATCCACATTACCTACCCAATCAACATCAGTATAAGCTTGCAAAGTAAAATATTCTGATTTTTCATACCACAGTCCATATTCTGTTGTCCCTTTCAGATATCTAAAAATTATTTTCACAACAACAAAGTGTGTCTCTTTAGGATGTGCCTGATATCTAACCAAAATCCCAACTGCATTGGTAATATCTGGTGTAGTGTGAGTTAGATATTGTAGACCTCCAATCATCGATCTATACTTAGTCTGAACAACACTTTGAGTCTCATCATTATTAGTCAATTTGTTTCCAGTCACCATAGGTGTCCCAATAGGTTTACAATCTTCCATTCCAAAAAATTTCAACATTTCCTTAAGATACTTGGTCCGAGATATAAAAATACCATTCTTACTCTGATTAATTTGCAAACCAAGAAAAAATTTCATCTCACCAATCATTGACATCTCAAATTCATTTTCCATTTCTCTAGCAAACTTCTTACTCATCTTGTCATTGCCTCCAAAAATGATATCATCAACAAAAAATTATATAATCAAGATTCCATCTTCATCAGTTCTCAAATATAAATTACTATTTGTATTACCTTTTCTAAAACCAAGACAAAGTAGATATTTGTCCAGTCTTGCATACCATGCTCTTGGTGCATGTTTCAGTCCATATAGTGCCTTCTTCAATCTGCAAACCATGTTTTCATTATCTGTCAAAGGAAAACCATCAGGTTGCTCAATGTAAACTTTTTCCTCTAGATCAACATTCAAGAATGCTGACTTCACATCCATCTGATAAACCTTAAAGTCTTTATGTGCAACATAAGCAAGAAATAATCTCACAGCTTCCAATCTAGAAACAAGAGAAAATGTTTCTTCATAGTCTATGCCTTCCATTTGTGAGTAGCCTTTACATACCACTCTTGATTTGTTTCTTACCACTGTTCCTTCCTCATCCATCTTATTTATAAAACCCCATTTAGTACCAATCACATTTTTGTTCTTAGGTCTTGGAACCAATTCCCAAGTATTTTTTTTCTTTATCTATTCAAGTTCTTCTTCCATATCTTTAGTCCAAGATTCATCTCTACATGCTTCATCTATAGTCTTTGATTCAACTTGAGAAATCAAGCACATCTCATCTCTATCTCTAGATCTAGGCATCATACCTTTATTTGCATCACCAATAATTTGATCTTCAGGATGATTCTTCTTAACATACCTTGGTGTCTCCAGTGTTTCAGTGGCTTCAGTCTGTTCATCTTCAATCTCATTGTCAATCATCAAGGATTCTTCAGGTTCAATAGTAACCTCTTTCACTTCTATAATCTAACCACAGTCATACATCCTTTCCTGAATCTAAAATTTTTCATCTTCTTTGATCGGAATTTTTTTCAGTGTGTACACATCAGTCCCAACTGCTTCTCTCTAGTGAACATGTGACACATTTCCTTCCAGAAACATAGTCCTTGCACCATCTAATATATTTATGTTTCTTTTCTCTTCTATCCCATTCTATTGTGGAGTTCTAGGGGCTGATGTCTATCTGAATATCCCATGCTCTTCACAGTATGTATTAAATAGCTCTGATGTAAACTCTCCTCCTCTGTCTAATCTCAAACACTTTATCTTCAAACCAAATTCATTCTCAACTTTTGCTTTAAATAACTTGAATTTGTCAAATGCTTCAAATTTATCTCTTAAGTATGTAACCCACATCATTCTAGAAAAGTCATCAACAAAGAGTATAAAGTACCTTTCACCATAGTATGATCTTGTTTGTGTAGGACCACATAGATCTATATGTACCATATCCAACTTCCCTTTTTCTGAATAAGGTTTTCTTTTGAAAGTGCTTCTAGTATGCTTCCCCATAACACACTCTCTACACATAGTGTTAGATGGCTTTACAATCTTAGGTAGATCTCTTATTTCTTTTGTCATACTTGCCTTCATGATGTTATCAAAATTAACATGACAAAATTTTTTGTGCCATAACCAACTGTCATCAACCTTCGCAATAAAATAAGAATCTTCAGATGTGTTCAATTCAAATACATTACCTCTAGATTTAGTACCATATGCGATCAAGTCTCTTGATTTACTTCTGATAGAGAATTTATGATCAATGAATTTCAATTGATAACCCTTGTCCACTAACTGCCCAACACTCAATAGATTATTCTTAAGTCCATCAACAAGTAATACATTGTCAGTGTTAGTCTTTCCATCCAAAGAAATAGATCCAACTCCAATAATAAGCTTAGGAGTATTGTCACCAAATCTGACAACACCACCATCATGTCTTTTCAAACTAACAAACTTTTTTTTTTATCTCTAGTCACATGATGTGAACAACCACTGTCTATACATTTAGATTTATTTTCAACTCGGGATACTAAGGCTTTTTCTTCATGCATAGGTTCATCATCCTTAATAGCAATAAATCCAATTTTATCATAGTCACCATCATCATCATTAGATATAACCTCACTAGCATAATAACATTCCTTGTCTTTTGAATAATTAGAATTTAAAAAATTAGGTTTGTGCTTTGGAACTCTTGTAGGACATCTAGATGAAAAATGACCAATCTTGTTACATGAAAAACATTTCAAAGGTAATTTTCCTTCAAACTTTCCCTTACCTCTCTTTTCTCTTCTAGCAATCAGTGCCACAACTTCATCTAGATTTCTTTCTTCTTCTTGTATCTATTCCCATTCATCTACATAGGCTCAAATCTCTTCTCTTAGATCATTACTGTTGGTGCTTGCATTTCTAGATAAGGTCTTTTGTTATTGTGCACGGTTTCCTTGAATGCTGACTCAAATTTAGGTAAAGTGTCTCCCAATTCTGCGGCCTCAAATGTAGTTATCTTTCTAATTAACATCTCTCTGGTAAAGTTCGGTGTCAAAGGTATAATCTCCTCTATAGCTTGTACTTTGGTTCTATATGCAGGTGTCAAAGATCCGAGTATCTTTGCAATCACTTCTTCCTCACTGTAAGTACCTCCAGAGTTTCTAATACTAGTAACCACTTTAGTAATTCTCTGTCCATATGCCCTTATGTTCTCATATTATCTCATCTTTAGTGATTCCATCTTTGTCTTCCAATTTTGTATATTTTCCTGATTAGTAAACTTGTCTCCAATATACAATGCTTCTAATCTTGACTAGATCTCATGTGCAGAATCCAAGTCCTTTACTTCTGTGAATTCTCCTTCTGAAAGTGCGCTGATCAAAGATTCCCTTGCA
The DNA here is from genome assembly GCA_018584345.1 of Thuja plicata. Lineage (NCBI taxonomy): Eukaryota > Viridiplantae > Streptophyta > Pinopsida > Cupressales > Cupressaceae > Thuja > Thuja plicata. The sequence continues at coordinate 28,243 of MU225704.1, forward strand.
ACCATATTACATTAAAATAAATTCTTTTGATCTCCAGTGGCCTTCTCTAACTCATCCTCAGTCGCTATGTTTTCATTCTTCTTTGTGATCATCCAGTAATCAATTCCCAGACATAGAAAATGTGTTCTCATCTTATTCTGCCAACTGTCACATTTTTTAGGATCAAACTTCAGACTATCATTCTTGTATTAAGTCATCTCCAGGATCACCTCAAGCTATTAAAATTTCTCTCTAAGGACCACAACCTCTGATACCAATTTTTAGGAATAACAGTCCACAAGACAACTGAGAGGGGGGTGTGAATCAGTTGTGATATAGATTATTAAACTTTAAAATTTATAAACCAAATATGTAAATGTAAATGATAACACAGTAAATGCTAACAACATAACACAATATTTGTGTTCAAGGAAACCTTTTTAAAGGTAAAACCCCAGTGGGAATTAACACCCACAAATAATGTACTGAGAGTATAGTATCCCTATTAAAAGATTTAGCCATGTTAGGAGCTTGTTACAATATTATAGTACATAGTCCCTGTTAGGAGACAAACCATGTTAGGAGTCAAAATAAATAGTAGGCTCACTGCCAAGGCACACTGCCCAAAGAAGGTTAAAGCCACCCTCAATTATTTACAATCTGAACAAGTGTATAAAGAAAATACACAATCCAGTGAACTATTTGATAGAAACTGTCTTTACTTGGTCAGTTCTAATGAAGTAATCTTCTCATAAACCCTGCTCTACATCCAAAAACCAAACAAGCCTCATAGATTTCACTTCTTCTCCTTTTCAATCTCTTTCACATCATTTCAAAAGAAAATATCACTCATATATAACTTCTTACAATAATCCATTAGGTCAGCTAGTTAAGCTTTCCTAATACACAAATAATTAATTAGGTCGGCCAATTAAGGATTTCCAATATAAAAATAATTATTTGACCCCTTGCTAAGATACACACACTACCTATAACAATTAAAAATTATCTACAATCCATCAATTATGCTTCCAGATTCACAATCCACACTCACAATTCATTTTACACACTACATGTCTGAAGTTGGGCAACAATTAGGTCTCCTTCAGAATACATGCCATAGCTGACATCACCAGTAACCAAACCATAATCAAAATCAGCACATTATTCCAACATATGTCATCTATCCACCAGTAAGCTTGCATCACCTAAAAAATCTTTTCTGGAAAGATATACCAAAAACACAAAGACGTGCTCTATCCAAAATCACAGTTACAGTCTAGAAGCCAGTCTTCACCAAATCAACTGTAACATCCTCAATATACAACATAAAGCCAAGCAACCTTAGGAATAATGTCAACACACATCCTTCTGCATAAATCTAACTTTGATTATTCTAAATCATCCGTACGGTGTCCATACACTTCTTCCAGTCAAGTAACCAGTCTATTCTCTCCACTGAAATATATATTGACATCAGTGACAAAACATGAATATCAATAGCATGATCAGTAACCAAAACTGATATCATCCAACAAATATAAATTTTAAACAAAAACCATCAGATTGAATGACATTACCTCATCGATTTATTCTATTGTATTCCAACTTCCATAGGCGAGGTGTTATTATTCATGGTTTTGATGCAGTCTCTTCTTTCCCATTGAAAAGATGTTTTTTGGTAATTCAATACTTATGATTTTTGTGGAGAAAGTGTCTATATTCATCGAACACATGCTTTCCTAAACTTTTTGAATATGAGATTTCATCTTTGGACCACAAACTGGATAGGCAAATTTTCCCTTTGTCTGAAGACCTACAAAATCATGTATAATTGGATTGAATATGTTGATTTTGATAATTACAATTATCATGCGCAGACTTAGACATACAACAAAGATGTGTTAGCACTATAACATACAATAAATATGTGTTAACAATATAACATACCAAAAAAATGTGTTAGCCCAGGGACATCATGTATTTTCCATATAAGCATTACATGGAATTGAAACTGTCTTTGTCTTATTGGTATAGAGATGTCATACATAGTGACCCCATTCCATAAATCCAACAACTCGTCGATAAGGGGCTCAATATATATATTCATATCTTTAACTTGGTACTTACCTGGTTGAATGAACATGAACATTACATAATTATTGTCATTTTGATGTGGTATTTATAAATAAATTTAGATGACTATTGAATAAAAAAATATCTGGAACAATCATTGCTAACATTATGTGCTCCCTCTTTATGGACATCCAAGGAGGAATGTTATTGTTGATAACAAAAATAGGCCACACCAAGTAAATAGATCTCATCTCTCCAAATGGATTGACACCGTTAGCTACCAATGAAAGCTTGAGATTATGAGGTTCTTCTTTAAAGTGTGGTCAAGTTTCCTCTACATCCTTAAATGAAGAACCATCCATAGGCATTCACATAATTTCATCTCGACTTCTATTACGTGCATGGTAATACATAAATTGTGCCAAGGTAGTGTACTTGAATAATCATTGCAGACGTGGAATAAAGGGAATATACCAGAGAACCTTGTGAGGCACCTTTTTTGTTATTTGATCTGTTCGATATCTACTAATATGATAATCAGGGCATTCTGTTGCAAATTCATATTGTTTATGATATATAATATGATCATTGGGACATGCATGTATTGTTTGATACTCCATCCCAATATCTTTCATAATGAAAGATAGTTCCTGGTACGAGTGAGGTATAACGTTTGATGGTGGTAACAAACACTCACCTATCAACCTACGAAAAAAGATATAATTAGCATACATGATTCACCCTTTGTTAACAATAAGAAAATTATGACTAAAATAGGTGAAAAATATGACATACCTTAAAATTTGTGACATTGCTACGTTGGATAAACCATTCAAAACCTTGAATTTCACCAAAAACAATACAGTGGAGAGAAGATTTGTTTGTGATCCTTTGTATATGGGCTCATATGCCTTCTAAAGTATAGGTAAATCAAGTTCATCTTCATCATCGTGATCACCTGCACCAATACTATCATCTTCAATCGTATTCTTTGGCACATGATCAACTGCAACAATACCATCATCTTCAATTGTGTTCTCTATCACAAGATCATCTTCTTCCATGGAATCATTATCTTCTCTTTGGAAATTCACATCTCTGTGTTCCTCCACTTGGAAATTTAGATTCTTTGGATTGTTATGGTCCATAACATGTAACCCAGGGTGGTTAACCTATATCAAAATGATGACATTAAATTAACCATGACCATGATCTCATCATCAATTTATTTCTTATATATATAAATTATTAAAAAAATATATTGAAATACTTACCAATGGACAAAAATCATGCCCCCTTCCATGTGACCATGCTCTCTACAATGTTTCTCAGTTGTTTTGACTAGAACTCTTCGAGTCTTTAAGCCCTTGCAATTTTTGCAGGGACAATAACATTTTCCATCACCTTTTTAAAAAAAAAAAATTAGCCCACAAACAAGCAATTGTCTCCTTATTTTGTTTTGGGTTCATATTGTCAGACATGATCTTTCTTCACAGGAAAATAGTCGGGCTATAATTATACCAAAAACTTGTCTCCCATACTCTAAATTAAGATATCAACATTGTAATCCGTCAAATATAAGCATAGTAACATTAGCACTATCTTGTATGAAATCAAGCATAAATCCATTAAATATATTTTGACTGCAAAGCATTGTACATTTAATCTAATCATGATTCATATTTGATAGGAATTCTAAGAAAATAAAATAAAAATGAAAATATAAAATATCCACTTCAACATTGTTGGAGATAAGGTGACTGTTCTGAGAAAGGTTTGGTGGTGAATATCCACATAATTCGAACACAAGACAACTAGGAGTGTCAATTTGAGGGCATTGTGTAATTACAAATCACCAGTTGCCACTTGTGGCTAGAGATTACAAAAAACCCTAGAAAAATACCACAACTTCGAAAAAAGCACTAATAATAGGGACATTAGGTTAAGAAATTCGTAAAACCACACTTAGCATTTAAGAAATCCCTGCAACCATAAATTCCATTATCAACTCATGATCTCCATACACCCCCTACAACAAAGCATTTCCCAGTCTTAACTTTATGCAAAAAAGAACACCACTTATGACAATTCTTGTCATCTATAGCATAAAAACATATAAAACCACTCTAATGATAAGGAAGAGACCCTAAACCCATGAAATCATTATTCAATTAAGTTTTTCCCATTATTTTAAGCATAGAATTGGAAATTTTAGCTAGTTGTTGGGATGTGGTGAACAATCACAACATTGCATTGGATTTCATCAACAACTTGTAGGTAGGCGACACAATATTTTCTAGTTGCCTTGCTTTACAATATAAAGCTATCTAACATTACCAATCACATCTAATCACCAATATTTTCATAGGCTCTTACCATGTCATTGGTTCTTATCTGTCATATTTAGGTTTAATTTAAATCATCCCCACTTCGTAACACCTCAAATATATATTTCTATTCCATGTAAGAAAGGGCTCCCCTACCATTCCTAAAGCCAATGGGATTGGAAAATGATAAAATCCCCTACCATTCTGGAAGCCTCTGATAATTAAGTCTCATAATTAGTTCAAAAATTAGAATGAAAACTACACTAACATGCTAGAATTTGTTGAGATACAACAATCACGGTAATGGGTGATGTCAGGGAATGTATGAGAGTATATCATAAAAACTAGCCTACAATCTGCATTACCACTTTTCTCAAACCAGGGTGGCAAGCTATATGTGGATTAGAAGTAGAAACAAACTATTTAAATTACAGCAAGGAATATATATCTAAAGATAGTAAACAAGTAGCACGGAGTTCTTAATCTATATTAAAATGGCTAGATTAACCATGCAAAATGTAAAGACATGCAAAAATATGTTGTAATAGTAACCGTTGACCATGGCGTGATTTTAATACTTGAGATGTATTAAAAATTATTGAAATATAATACATTTATTTGACATTTATGCTTAGCAAAAGGAGAGCGGCCAAGGTAAACTGCAATGGAAAAAAAGACATAAATATAAGATTACACACCTTGACCCAACAAGTTGAGAAGATTTATTTGCAGAAAATTTTAACCTGAGATGAGTGCGATCCTATATAAGAGATAAAAAGGTATAAAATAGTGAGAAAAGAAAAAAAGTAAATATATAGAGTAATGAAAGTTGGTTCAGATAATCATATGATCACCATTTCTTAGTAAAACTAAAACTCTTCATCAAATAAAGTGTCATTGAATTACCTAAGAGCAAGAACTCAATAATGGAAATTAATGGTTTGATAATGGCATAGTGATGTATTTAAAATCCATGAAAAACATGGATAATGAATCCATTAAGCTTTGAAGGTCTAGTCCAAAACACTCTTACACATGCAAAGAAATCATGTTCATGTAAAAATTACTATCCACCCTTTTGATTTCCTTTGCTTTAGAGAACCTTTTACATATATGTTTTCATCTTTGTTATTATTAGATTCATAAATTTTTGTTTATTTTTAATGATTAGACAAAAGAATTTTTTTTTTTTTAAAGTAGGAATTTTTAAAATTTGATGTTGTTGGAGTTTCTTATCAGAGCCGCTAAACATTTATAGACATCCATCAAGGCACAAGGGAAACTTTGGAACAACGAATGGACACTCACCAAAGCATAAATGATAAGGGTTTTTTTATCAAGTATTATATTTGCTAATATTATTGCAAGATACACAGAGGATGGATTTGGAAATTAGGGCTTTAGAAGCTTTCAAACAAATGAAATTAATGGGCAGATACGTTAAATATGGATGCATAAATATAGTGCATGGACTCCCTACATTCTCATAGATTCTAAAAACTATGGAATCCTGGATGATATAAGAGATTCTAGTAAAGTTGTATGGAATACAATACTTTAGAACTTGCAGAATTTAGAAACATTAATAAGGACCAAAGCTGGAGTCAAAGAAAAGGGGTAGTGAATAAAATAGAAACATTCAAATGGGAAGCAACACATAATGAAGATATTATAAGGAATGGGAACCAACACGAAAAATGTGGAAGCGCTAACAAGATATGCATAAAATGTATTTGTTAAATATTGATGGTATTTATAAACCCACGCTCCACAACTCCTGCTGTAAATACAGGGTGTGCGATGCTAGTCGATTCTATTTCACTGTGTCCTTGTTTTGAATTTAGATTCAATTTTGTACTTAATTACTAATTATAAGAAAGTTTTTCAAATCAATTTAAAAAATTCATTAGGATAATAATTGCTTTATGAGGATAAAGTTCATAAGAAAAATAAGAACATAGAAATTTTTCATTTTACATAAAGAGATTTTACGGCTTGAACTAAACTGATAACTTAAGCATTACATTGCTCTCTAGTAATAGGGTTTCCAAATATACTATCTTTATTATAAAGAAATAATTGTATACTATATATAATAAATTATATATATGTCTGATACAAAAATTTCCATCACAACTAAGCATCTACAGTAATTATCTATCAAATTATTGTCTAAAAATGTTGAAGCTAAAAATAAACTTGCAAATGGGTGATGAAGGATATGAGTTTTTTAATAAAGAAGGGCTTAATGTGTAAAGACTTAGCATTGACTAATTGACACTATTTTTGAAAACTATAAGATCCTTAGCAACTATGCATACATTAAATACATATCATAGGTTCTTATCATTCTAAATAATTTTATTTTCTAAGAAGCGGGGTTAAATTTTGGAGTGGCTTTTGAGAATCACTTGCCTGTGCATTCTACACTCAATGTTCAAGACCATTACAATTGTCGTTTCTTTCATAACACTAGTTTCCTGTCTCCTGCCCAAAATAGAGCTATTACTTTATCAGTCTCTCTGCCCACCAACTACAATACACATTACAAACCACTCAATCATACACGAAACATACACTTAACCAATAGAAATCCCAATCATATGAAATAAACTACAAAATACAAAATACAATTACAATTACTTTTAGTACAGGTTAAGTCCTAATATTTGGAAAGCAATGTTGATGAAAATGAACTACTTTATAAATTCACCATTATGAATGGATCAATTTATCATTTTGGGTGTTTGATATTGCTTATTCTAAAACATAAGATGAAATAGCTAAAATTTGTGTGACATATTTTAAGTGATACCAAGAAAGTCTGCAATATTACAGATCAAAAGATTGAAATATCTGACTGTAAAATTTGAAGGGCAAACATAACAAGATTTTAAAAAGACTAATTTTTATCGCAAGGTCATGATGATATATACAAAATTTGATTGAATCTCGACATTAAACACAAAATACAAGACAATAAAGTGTGCTTAGTAAAGGGTTATGATGATGATATAAAATAGGGTGGCAGAACATTGAAATCTGGACATTGATGATTGGACACAAAATATATGACAATAAGGTGCACTAAGTAATCTGACACCTTACATGTACTATAGAAGTTCACTTAGAGAATGAATTGCCCATTAATTTTGGAATTTGTGGGTTCACTCAGAGAAGGAATGTTCATTAACTGTGGAGATAGAATGGTTCTTTTCTCTTGATGCACTAAGCACTTGAGTTAACTGTCAAATAGAAATCGTAGAGATTTGGGATTTATTTCTATTTTTGTGTTTCTTCACATTTATTTCTCAGGCATATGTGATTTTTGCAGATTAATCTCATTGAAATGTAATTCCTACTTTACATGTATCAGTCTGCATGCATTTCTTTTAATCAAGATACATTAAATTTTTCTAATGATTTCCACATCAAAGTTCAATAGTAAATGCTAGTCATAAATGAAAAGTCCTTAAATCTAACATGTCCAAGCTATTTTTCAAAAATGTCTGCTTTGTTTCTAACAGATGGGCGATTTACATGGACAAAACAAGAAACATCAATTTCCAGATTGCATACACTCAAAGCAAGGAACATCGATTTATCTGGACATTGAAGGCAAATTGGTTCTCCAAATTACATACGTTGAAGACTGGGTAGAGAATTGAACACAAAATATAAGACAATAAGGTGTGCTAAGTAATCTGATAGCTTACATGTACAATAGAATCTCACTTATAGAATGAATGTCCATTAATTATGGAATTTGTAGGTACACTTATAGAGTGCATATCCATTAATGTTTAGAAGAGATCGTGAGGGAAGAGAAATGGGTTGAGATAATAAGGTGAGAGAAATGGGTTACTCATCATGGGAGAGAAGGGATCAATATTTAGATATATCCAAATGCTGAAAAATATCTTGGGAAGTTGTGAGCAGCACAATCTTTAGTTTCCTGACAAGCTGATCAATCTTTAGTTATATCCTCCAATGGACTGTAGAAGATGAAACAAAAGTGATTTGAGCATAATATCTAGAGAGATGAGTTTACCATTTAGAAGTAAGGAATTAGGACTGACGAAGCTTCCATGTATTTTTCCAAACATTCAGCTAGGCCCAAGTATATTATATTCATTTTCATGAGTTTTCTTCTATATTCTTAATTCCTAAGAAATCAAGTTTTTACTTGCTTACCGACATGGAAGTGAAAAGAGACCAGAGGAAGCATTATGAAAATTAAGTTGGGAAGTAGTGAACTTGTTTAACTAAGGAAAACACAACGCCAATATTTGGAAAGCAATGTAATGTTGAAGTAAAATGTATTGACTGCAATCACCAGTCTGACCACTTGATTTTGCATTTTGGGTGTTTGATGTTGCTTATTCTGACAGATAAGATGAAAGTACTAAATTTTGTGTAGTAGGTTTTAAATAAATAAATAATGAATTGATACCAAAGAGTATATGGTAATATGATATCAAACAAGAAAACTTTCCATATCACACACATATAGCTTAGATCAAAAGATTGAAAGTTCTGACTGTAAAATTTGAAGGGCAAACTTAACAGGCATAAAAAATAGACTTATTTTAATGTCAGGTTCATGATGATGTTATAAAATTATATAATTCATTTCAGCTAATCACATTCAAATACATATTAAGATAGACAAAAATTAATGTAGGAGCATCTTGGGTCATTGGCAATCCTGCACAACCAAAAAGATGTTTGCTTTAGTTCTTTAGTTTGATCTTTGTCACTCGGGTTATGTTGCTCGGGCATGCTTGTCTTTGTCGCCTGGGTTCTTTTTCTCGGGCATGTTTGTCTTATGTTTCTCGGCCATGCTTTACCAATGGGTTTCAGTGATTTCCTTACCTACAGGTTTTCTGATGCTCAGGTATGCTTTACCGATGGTTGTTGATTTTTGGTGTTCATCTGCCTGAGATGCTTATTTTGGAGTTTGATCTGTTGGCCGACTTCTTCATTTAATTTTTGTTGCTGAAATTATTTGGGATCTCTCATTGGGATCTGTGTGGACCTAAATCTGGGTCTCTCTTATGGATTTGAGTACCAACCTCTTGTGGTGGACTCTTGTATATAATTGGTTGTATGTTCTTAGTTTAGCTATAAATCTTAGAGAAAGAAAACAAATGTTTAGATATTGAGATCGAAGGTCTGTGATCTCTGTTGCATGAAGATCTTATTGTAATTCATTGAATATATGGCCAAAACTGGGAAGGCCTTACAACCCAACATGTAATGATTTTGATCAAGTTAATATAAAGGATCCCTATGTTTTCTTCTCTCACTGTGCTGTTTAGCTTCTGCATTGGGTTGGCAAGGTGGTTTGGTGGTTGGGTGAGCCTCAGGCCCCTCCTACTCATCCTCCTTATGTTAGGTGGTCTCTAAGCATGGTGAGATCTAAGTTCCTTCTTGAAACCCTAACCCTAGTTATTATTGTTGTGGGGTGGAAGATTGTGATTTGACCTACAATTGTAGAGGGATTCAAGATGGTTCATGTGAGAGGAAATGTAGATCTAGGTCTAGCTAATATGATTAGAAAGATGGATGCTAGATTTGAAGCTATTGAGACAGCCCAACGCATAGGAAGACATCTTGATGATGTTAGTGATGATGAAATTGAAGAGGTTTAAGGTGAAGTTCCACCTGCACCTGTGATGAATCAAGAAGAAGAGCGATTCATGAGAGCTTTGACAAGTTTGAAATCCACACCTCAGTTTCATCCTCCTAAGTATAGTGAAAAATTGGATTTTGATGAGTTGATTGACTGGATAATAGAGATGGAAAAGTATTTTGAATATGAGAGTGTACTAGAAGATAAGAAGGTGAAGATTGCAATCACAAAATTGAAAGGTCATGTATCCCTATGGCGGGAACATCTACAATTGGATCGGAAGAAGAAAGGTAAAGACAAAATCAAGGTATGGGACAAGATGGTAAACAAATTGAAAGGCAAGTTTCTACCTTGTGATTATTAGATTAACCTAATCTAGTGAATGCAAATTCTAAAGTAGAAAGACAAATCAGTAAAAGACTATACCGAATAATTCTACAGATTGGACATCAAATCTGGACATGTTGAGGATGAAATGGAGAGAGTTGCAAGATACCTGAATGGATTGAGAAGTTCTATACAAGATGAGATCAGTCTGGTCGAGATGGAAAGCATTGAGGAGGCATACCAATTTTCCCTAAAAGCCGAGGAAAAGTTGAACAGAAGATATGAACAAAGACAAAGAGGTAGAAGAGGTAGATCTCATGGTGAGAAAAATAGATCTAAACCAGACAAATCAATTTTAGAAACATCTCAAGACAAAGGAAAGACTGAATGGAAAGGTGGAAATTCATACCGAGGAAGAGGTAATTACTCCAGAGGTGGTTATAGCTGAAAAGGATTCCAAGTTACTTATTACAATTGTGGTTAAGAAGGACATCAATATTTTGAATGTACACATGCAAGCAAGAAAGGAAGTAGTAGCAAAAATGCATTGGTACAAGAGGAGTCACCAAATGAAGCTGAGAAGGAATAAATTTCACGATTAGAAGGATACTATGGAGTGATAAGGATAAGCAAGATTCAATTAGAAAAATTTTGTTCAAGACCAGATGTAGAGTTGCAAACAAAGTTTAGAAAGTGATTTTTGAGAGTGGAAGCTTGGAGAATCTGCAATCTGAGGAAATGGTTGTAAATTTGGACTTAGAGAGGATGAAACATCCAAATCCCTATTAGATCTCATGGATCAAGGATGATCATACATTAATGGTGAGAGAACATTGTTTTGTGAATCTGAAAATTGGAAAGTATTATGATAAGGTGTTGTGTGATATTATGCCTATGGATTGTTGTCATATTTTGTTGGGTAGACCTTGGTAATATGATAGACATGCTATACATGATGGAAGATTGAATAGATACTCTATTTGGGTTGATGGTAAGAAGCAAGTTTTGTTACCTTTGGTTGAAGAATCTGTTGGTGAGATATGTACATCTATGAAAGTTTTTCTGATGGAAATCTGTAGATAGTTTGTTAAAGATTTAAAAAGAAATGATATCTTTTATGCTTTGATTCCTAACAACCCAAGTAAGAATACAAAAGATGACATTCCTACAGAAGTTGGAAAGTTACTCACTAAGTACAAGGAGCTAATTTCAGATAATGTACCCGATGGTTTGCCACCAATGATAGATATCATTCATTGTATGTATCTAATTCCTGGAGCTAGCTAACCAAAAAAATCACCACATAGGTTAATACCTACCAAAAATGAAGAGCTTAACCGACAAGTTCATGAATTGTTGAACAAAGACTTGATCCGAGAAAGTTTGAGTCCATGTGTGGTACCTATTGTGTTGGCACCTAAGAAGAATGAAGAATGTGCATTGATTCTAGAGAAATTAATAAGATCACAGTAAAGTATAGGTTTTCTATACCGAGAATGGATGACATAATGGATTGTTTGAGTGGAGCAAGATATTTTACCAAAATTGATTTGAAAAGTGGATATCATCAGATCACAATTAGAGAAGGAGATGAATGGAAGACTGCTTTCAAGACAAAGGAAGGTTTGTATGAGTGGTTGGTTATGCACTTTGGTTTAACTAATGCACTGAGTACATTTATGAGACTAATGAATGAAGTTCTGAAGAAATTCTTGAATAAGTGTGTGATTGTATATTTGGATGATATTCAGATATTCAGTAAGACTAGAGAAGAGCATTTGAGACATATAAGGTAAGTGTTGCAGAGATTAAAAGAAGAAAAGTTGCTCATAAATCTTAAGAAGTGTTCCTTCATGAAAGAAGAGCTTGTGTATTTGGGATTTGTGATTTCAGCTGATGGTTTGAAGATGGATCTAGAGAAGGTTGAAGCTATACTGAATTGGCCTACACCTAAAAATGTCACTGAGGTAAGATCATTTCATGGATTGGAAAGTTTTTACAAGAAGTTTATAAGAAATTTTAGTTCTATTTGTAATGCTATGACTGAGACAATGAGAGGAGACAAAAGAGAATTCAAATGGACACATGGAGCTGATAAGAGTTTTGAAGCTTTCAAACTGAAGGTTGTCGAATTACCTATGTTAGCCTTACCTAATTTCAATAAGGTATTTCAAGTTGAATGTGATGAAAGTGGAAGTGCAATTGGAGTTGTGTTGACTCAAGAAGGTAAACCTGCTGCTTTCTTTAGTGAAAAGTTGAATGCAAAAAGGAAATATTTTGTCTATGATCAAGAGTTATATGCTATTGTGCAAGCTATGAAGAAGTGGAGACATTATTTGATGCCAAATGAATTTGTGTTGTATACTGATCATAAGGCTTTACAATATCTGGGTAGTCAAAATAAGTTGAATTAGAGACATATGAAATGGGTAGAGTATTTGCAGAGCTTTACATTTGTAATCAAGAATAAGAGTGGAGTTTCTAATAGATTTGTTGATGCATTGAGTAGAAGATCTTTGTTGACTAAAATGAGAATTGAATTTCTTGGTTTTGATGACATGAAGAATTTGTATGAAAGTGATCCTGATTTTTCACAAAATTGGAGAGTGTGCAGAGCACCTAATTCAAACCAATCAAGTAAGTATGAAGAATGTTTCATTCAGGAAGATATGTTGTTCAAAGGTATTCAGTTGTGTATACCAAGAGGATCAATGAGAACTAATTTGATTAAAGAGAAACATAGTAGCAGATTGGCTGGACACTTTGGTATTGATAAAACATTGAGTTTGCTAAAGGAGAGGTATTTTTGGCCTCAGTTGTATAAGGTTGTTCAGAGATTTGTAAGAAGCTATAGATTTTTTTAAGTTGCAAAAGGAGTGAGTCAGAATACTGGTTTGTATACACCAATTACTGTTCCTGAGAAACCTTGGAGTGATATAAGCATGGATTTTGTTCTTGGCTTGCCTAGGACAACAAGAGGTAATGATTCCATATTTTTTGTTGTGGATAGATTTTCTAAGATGACACATTTTATACCATGTAAGAAAATATCAGATGCAGTACACATAGTAGATCTTTTCTTTAAGGAAATTGTCAGATTGCATGGATTACCAAGGAGTATCATTTCTGACCGAGACAGTAAGTTTGTTAGCTATTTTTGGAGAACACTTTGGAGGAAGTTGGATACTGAGTTGAAGTTTAGTTCTATATTTCATCCACAAACTAATGGATAGACAGAGGTTGTAAACTGAAGTTTGGGTAATTTGTTGAGATGCTTAGCTGGAGACACACCAAGCAATTGGGATTTGATGTTGGCACAAGCAGAGTTTGCATACAACAGTTCAGTAAATAGAAGTACTGCAAAGACACCTTTTGAGATTGTTCATGGCACAAAACCGAGAGGTATATCATATTTGAGAGATATTGTTGGAGAAGAGAAAATAAGTCCTGAAGCAGAAGAATTTACAGAATTTATGAAGACATTGCATGAAGATGTGAAACATAAGCTGGAGAAAAGTAATCAGAAGTACAAAGATGGTGCAGACAGATCAAGAAGACATAAAACATTTAAAGTTGGTGATGGAGTGATGGTTCATCTAAAGAAAGGAAGATTTCCTATTGGAACATATGGTAAACTGAAGATGAGTAAATTTGGTCCTTCCAAAATACTGAGAAGATTTGATAGTGGAAATGCTTATGAAGTTGAATTACCTGATGACATGGATAAATCACCTATATTCAACATTTCAAAATTATATGAATATCATGAACCTGATGAAGAAGTGACAGTACCAAGTGATTATCCCAAGAAGCAGATAGAGGAAGTTGAAAAGATTCTGAAACAGAGAATTGGAAGAAGTACAAGAGGAAAGGAATACATGGAGTATCTGGTAAAGTGGAAGAATAGACTGATTGAGGAATCATCATGGATTTCTAAATATAAGTTGGATTCATTTCAGGTTGGACCTGACACATGATTCAAATAATAAATTCTTGTAACCCCAGGTGTCTGATGCAGGAGCATCTTGGGTCATTGGAAATCCTGCACAACCAAAAAGATGTTTGCTTTAGTTATTTAGTTTGTTCTCTATCGCTCGAGTTTTGCTGCTTGGGCATGCTTATCTCTGTCACTTAGGTTCTATTGCTTGGGAATGTTTGTCTTTTGTTGCTCGGTCATGCTTTACCGATGAGTTTTGGTGATGTCCTTATCGACAGGTTTTCTGATGCTCGTGTATGCTTTGCCGACGATTGCTGATTTTTGGTGTTCATCTGCCCGAGATGCTTATTTTGGAGTTTGATATGTTGGCCAAATTCTTCATTTAATTTCCATTGCTGAATTTATTTGGGTTGTCTCATTGGGATCTGTGTGGACCTAAATATTGGGTCTCTCTTATGGATTTTAGCATTGAACTCTTGTGGTGGACTCTGTGATCTCTATTGTATGAAGATCTTATTGCAATTCATTGAATATATGGCCGAAATTGGGAAGGCCTTACATCCTGACATGTAATGATTTTGATCAAGTTAATATAAAGGATCCCTGTGTTTTCTTCTCTCATTGTGTTTTTTGGATTCCACATTGGGTCTGCAAGATTGTTTGGTTGTTGGGTGAGCCTCAGGCCCTTCCTACTTTCCCTCCTTGTGTCAAAAATAAAATCAAAAAATTCATTCAAACCAATCAAATATTGATCAATCTCAAGTTCAATTTAAAGATATACATTGAAAAACTACAGGATGTTCCTTTGTAATGAATAACTTTCTCAAATAACTCAAATACTAGCACTTGCCAACCCACTTGCTAGGAGAAGTGAAAGATTCCTAGCGACTCATTTTAATGAGTGTCCTAATGTGCAAGTCAATAAAAACACAACTAGCACCAATAATAAGTATAGCTTTAACTCAAATGATATCTTGAATGATGATGGTATTCGTGACCATTTGAAAATTGATGAAGAGAAGGATAATGGTTAGAATGGTGATGAAACTCCAAATGTGCTCAATAGAAGAGGCATATACTATTTCGTGGTTGATTCCTAAAGCCAATAAGAATAGGTTGAGCTCGTGGTTAATTCCTAAAGGTGATAAGAATAATCTAAGATGGTAGTGAATTAGAAGGACAAGCTCAAGTTCAAGGCCTATGTACAAGGTATTATTTTTTATATGATGTTGGTGATACTGATACTTACGATAGTAACTTGTCTCCAATAAAACAACATCAAGAAATTGTGCAGATGTACCAAAGGTAATTTATGCATACATAATTGCATCTCTCAACTCACTAAGGAACTTCAACATCTCTCTGGATTTGTTTCTTGACTGTTATATATCAAAATACCCCTCCTTAAAAAATTGATAAGTTAATGGAATATTCACAATCACGATATGAACCATAGGGAATTCATTTTATGCCTATGAAATATAACTGCAATATATATGGTGCAGCTTGGATTCCTTAAGATTAGATGTAAAACAAAATTAGTTGAGGATAGTGAGCCATGACTCCCTGTCCCTGACCTTGTGTTTAGGATGCATTCATGGCAACATGGGAGATAGGAAAAAGGAAATCCATACATGGAAGGGTTATTTTAACACATGTTCTTAGTCTTCTTCCCTTCATCTAACCAAAACATACACCATCTTATCCTCTGACCCCGCTCTATTATTCTTAGCTATAGGAGAGTCTATCAACTTCACCAAATCCCATAATAGGGCATATGCTATACTAGGCATATACTTTTCAAAAGGATCCTTTCATGGTAAAACAAAGCCATAGGATGTGTCAATCCTTGGCAAAGGCTTCAGTGACTCCTACAAACTGGTCAATCCTAAAACAAATATCAACTAGAGAAATAAGCCTTACTTATGTCCATTTTGAATTCAAAGGATAAGTAAAGGAAAGGTCGTGTCTCTTTGTTTCTTGAATGTGAGGTTATATTTCATGAGGCAAAGCTAAAGATGACAAGTGTGTTTTGTATTGTCCTTTCTTATAAGAAATACACTCAAGTATAAGAGAAGTTGTCTCTACTAACTAGGTTTTTAACCCCAACTTGTGGATATCCCAGCTCAAATATGGTGTTATGTTGTGGTACTTTGTTTAAAAAGTTTCTAACGATGTTCGTCTGATTTTTTTAAAATTTTTTCTAATTATGCTTCTCTAGTTCTTAATTATTTTTTATGGTTTTCATGGGAGGAGAGAAATGGATTGCTGAAAATGAAGTTGGGAAGAAGTGAACTTCCTTAATTGAGGACAACATAATTTTTAGATGTTGTAGGGTTTCTAGAATACTAAGATTGGTTAGTTCAGGTGGAAGTAGCCTAGACAACTCGTTTGGACACTAATATTTGGAAAGCAAAGTTGAAGCAAATGAACTACTTTCTAATGAGTGTAATAACAATACAAGGTTAGAGAGGAAGTCTTAAATGACTCTCTAATCTATCTAAAGGCCAGAATAGAGTCATCAATTGAAGTAATCAGAAGCAATTGAACAACCAAGATAGCAAGTCAGATCAGAACTTAGTTCTTAGTAACTATGTGGAAGAATCCACATTTGGCATTAAAGGTACATCAATAAAAAGGATAAAATTAAGGACATTTTGAGATTAAATGTTATAAAGGAAATCAAGGTAGAGAATAAGGTCTACTCATCAAGGAACAAGCCAAATTTTAACACCACACCAAGATTCTATATAGAATTGAAGATTCAAGATTCTACACCACACCAATAAAATTCGTAGCATTAGAAAATCATTATACTACTTGTTCAAAGACAAATAAACTAGATCAATGTACACAAGTATTTTTTTAAACTACCCAATAGATATCAAATAAGATATCCAAAAAATGACATTTTCAATGTAAGAAGAGTATACCATCAATTAACCTTAACACAAATTTTACGATCTCCATAATTTCCTTCAAATAACTTGCATTAATATCTATCAAAACATTAAAGAAGAAAAAAAAATTCCCCTTCTTTTCCATACATTCAAAATATATAGCTAAATACCAAGTGACTGTCCTTGTAATAATGGTCCCTTGAAGATGACCATTTTGAAAATAAACTTGTGAGTCATTTAAAACATAAAGACATGGCCCTCCAAAGCCTATAGCTTTTGTTTCCAAATATGGAAGTATACCTCTGCTTGATAACTAATTTCAACATTGAATGAAATTGTCAATCGCTGCTTAGTTGTTCTTGGAATCCATGGATGTGAACCTCTATATACTTGTAACTGTCTCCACAACCTCTTGTGGCTATTATGATAGTGAAATTTTCTATGACAAAGCATTTGTTTCATTATTCTATATTGTTGTTCGTGATTTTGATCATTGAAATTATAACTATCGTTTCACATCATGACTACTTCTTTGGATGTTGTTGATCATTACTTTAGGTTTTGTAGTTAATTGTTTACTGTGAAAAGATCATACTGTTATGAGGGCTCTTATCATTGTTCTAGGATAGTCATGTTATTGTGTGTTTGATGTCATATCACTCTTGAAAATATTCTCTATTCACATTGTTTGTTTCACTAGTTGTCATGGAAATGTCTTGTATCTTTCTCTTGTCATTTATCTTGCTTTGTGTTCACAAGACTTTAGCATATCTATCCTTATCTTTTCATATCACCACTTTTTTGTGAAACCCTTGTCCGTTAGCATTCAAGATAACTATTTCTAATCTTGGATTGCAATATCTTAGATGTGTTATATCATTGGAAAAATCATTCCTCTCTTTGTTAAGAATTTTCACATTCCTCTTGACGATCTACTATTACTCTTTCAACTTCATGTGTCTTTATCAACAATTATTTGGATATTATTGTGACAGATTTTACACTGCTACATAACTTTTACTCTATATTGCACTGATTTCTTCATTCATGAATCCTTCTCTTAGCATTGTCTTATACATTTGATGTTATGGTGCTATATTGTCTATTTTTCTATATATATTCATTGTTATTTCTCTAACTAATGAATATCACTGTTATAGCCCTTTAAAATCAGTATTTTGTCTTCTTATTTGTGATCGATCCTTTGACAATAAATCCTCATCTAGAAACTATGTTTGTAACTTATGAAACAAAAAAAGATGTATGAGGATGAATGAAATTCTGATCAAGAAAACTCCTGCTAATGGTATGATAGTGGGTAATATTTTTGTAGTAAACACCAACCTGTGTCCCAAATTGTTAGCTTAATTATTTTCCCTCCTATAGTCAGAAACTTCAACTTGAAATCCACACCTGCATTCAAGCCATTATCCATAAATTATGGGTGATAATATTTATAGCACAATCACAATAAGGTAAAGCTTGCAAACTTTAAACTGAAAGAAAAATTAACAGTAAGATATAGAAAATAATGAACTTGAAAAGTCAACAAGTTTTTAAAATATTACTATAGAACTACACACAAACACACATTGATTATGCCGCACATACAATCTCATCCCATGTGCATTGTATCCTATAAAATGGGTACTAAAAATGGGTGGGGAGTTATACATATAATGCACACAAAGACTTGACAGCTCATGTCATTTCATCTATCATAGAGTCGTGATTAGATGGGCTCTTGTATATGTATATTTACTAGGACCAAATCATATCACAAGTAGATTGTTTGTTTTCTTGGTTATTAGAATATTTTGCAAATCTATTTTCCCCCGCTATATGAACAATTCACACAGGTTACTTGGATGTCCCCTCCAAATTCAATCAATCTCAAACTATCTTTCATTGAGTAATTCTTATAAGTTTTTTTATGGAATCATTGTCCATTCCACCTATCTTGAGCATCTAAGTTGCAAAATCTGAATTGGAATCTACTATAGGTATGAGGGTGCAGTTCAACTAAAAATTTGGAGGTTTGGGTACCTTTGTACAAAAAAAATATAAAAATCATAAATATATACATATTTGAGGCCTGATAATAGGAATCAAATTCAAAACACATATCATGCATATGCTAAACAAGACTACCACAAATATTACAAATTTGAAATGTAGTAGATTACATATAAAGCTATTTTAGATATTCGTATAAATATCTATATATAAAGCTAAATTTAAATATATGCGATAATACACATAAAGCTAAAAATTTTATAAAGGGAATCTTGATATTTAAAGTAATAGTTATAAAAATATTAAAAGATGCATCATCACATACACAATCTAAAATAAATGATTCATAAGTTGACACAAGGAGGGCGACGAGGGGCCTGAGGCTCACCCAACCACCAAACCACCTTGAAGACCCAATACAGAAGCCAAGAAACATAGTGAGAGAAGAAAACACAGGGATCCTTTATATTAACTTGATCAAAATCATTACATGCCAAGCTATAAGGCCTTCCCAGTTTCGGCCATATATCCAATGAATTACAATAATATCTTCATACAACAGAGATCACAGACCTTGGATCTCAATATCTAAACATTTGCTTTCTTTCTCTAAGATTGATACCTAAACTAAGAACATACAACCAAATATATACAAGAGTCCACCACAAGAGGTCAGCGCTCAAATCCATAAGAGAGACCTAGATTTAGGTCCACATAGATCCCAATGAGAGATCCCAAATAAATTCAGCAATGGAAATCAAATGAAGTCGGCCAATAGATCAAACTCCAAAATCAGCATCTCGGGCATATGAACACCGAAAATCAGCAACCGTCGATAAAGCATACCCGAGCATCAGAAAACCTGTCAGTAAGGACATCACCAAAACCCGTCGATAAAGAAAGACCGAGCAATAGAATAAAAATATACCCAAGCAATAGAAACAAGTATGCCCGAGAAATAGAACCTGAGCAACGACGAACAAACTAAAGAACTAAAGAAAACATCTTTTTGGTTGTGCACGATTGCCAATGACCCAAGATGCTGCTGCATCAAACACCTGGGGTTACAAGAAATGATTCTCCAAAACATGTGTCAGGTCCAACCTAAAATGGATCCAACTTAGATTGAGAAATCCAAGATGAGTCCTCAATCGGTCTATTCTTCCACTTTACCAGATACTCCATGTATTCCTTTCCTCTTGTACTTCTTCCAATTCTCTATTTTAGAATCTTTTTAACTTCCTCTATCTGCTTCTTGGGATAATCACTTGGTACTGTCAGTTCTTCATCAGGTTCATGATATTCATATAAGTTTAAAATATTGAATATAGGTGATATATCCATTTCATCAAGTAAATCAACTTCATAAGCATTTCCACTGTCAAATCTTCTCAGTATTTTGCAAGGACCAAATTTATTTATCTTTAGTTTACCATATGTTCCAAAAGGAAATCTTCCTTTCTTTAGATGAACCATCACTGCATCACCAACTTCAAATTTTTTATGTCTTCTTGATCTGTCTGCACCATCTTTGTAATTCTGATTACTTTTCTCCAGCTTTTGTTTCACATCTTCATGCAATATCTTCATAAATTCTACAAATTCTTCTGCTTCAACACTTCTTTTCTCTTCTCCAACAATATCTCTCAAATCTGATATACCTCTTAGTTGTGTGCCATGAACAATCTCAAAAGGTGTCTTTCTAGTACTTCTATTTACTGAATTGTTGTATGCAAACTCTGCTTGTGCCAACATCAAATCCCAATTGCTTGGTGTGTCTCCAACTAAGTATCTCAACAAATTACCCAAACTTTAGATTACAACCTTTGTTTGTCCATCAGTCTATGGATGAAATGTAGAACTAAACTTCAACTCAATATCCAACATCCTCCAAAGTGTTCTCCAAAAATAGCTAACAAACTTACTATCTCGGTCAGAAATGATACTCCTTGGTAATCCATGCAATTTGACAATTTCCTTAAAGAAAAGATCTACTATGTGTACTGCATCTGATGTTTTCTTACATGGTATGAAATGTGTTATCTTAGAAAATCTATCCACAACAACAAATATGGAATCATTACCTCTTGTTGTCCTAGGTAAGCGAACAAAATCCATGTTGATATCACTCTAAGGTTTCTCAGGAACAGTAATTGGTGTATACAAACTAGTATCCCGACTCACTTCTTTTGCAACTTGACAAACTCCACAAATTCTTACAAATTTTTGAACATCCTTATACAACTGAGGCCAAAAATACCTCTCCTTCAACAAACTCAATGTTTTATAAATACCAAAGTGTCCAGCCAATCCACTACTATGTTTCTCTTTAATCAAATTAGTTCTCATTGATCCTCTTGGTATACACAACTGAATACCAGTGAACAACATATCTTCCTGAATGAAATAGTCTTCATACTTACTTGATTGGTTTGAATTAAGTGCTCTGCACACTCTCCACACTAGTACATTTGACCTCATTTTTCTACCAAAATTATCGGCCATTAATTAAAAAGGTTTAGGTTGGTCGGATTATAGAAGGAAAAAATTGTTTTTTTTTTAATCCATGCCCGTGTTGGTTGATATTTTGATCAATACCATGTCGGTTGAAATATCAACAAACATGGGCATATAAATTTTTAAAAAAAGATTTCAATTCTCATTTCATTTTTACGGGCAAATTATATGAAGTGTTGCAGCGCTCGAAGGAGGACTGCAGTGCGTGAAGGATTTCCATCTTCTAAGCTACACACCAAGTGATATAGGAATGTAGCTTATTCCAGATTGTGAAGAGCCAAACCCTACGCTAGCAACATATCCAGCACCCAAGGTTAATAGCATATTCCATCTTTTTATGTTATCAGCACGTTAATGAACAGAGGGATTTAATAACCCTGTTAATCCATTTGGCATATGTGGCTGTAAGATTCATTATGTATCTATAGCATCAGGTATGTGGTTGAAAATTTTGTATGTTGTGTGTTATGAAACCAGTAGAAGCATTAACGTCTCATTTTCAATCCCTAAGATGCATTCATAGTTAGCTACCATTTAATTAAGTGATCTTCATCTTACACAGTCGGTGTGGAATAAACAAATAGCCTTGACTGTTTCCATCACATGATTAAATCCATTTGATTTTGTTTATCTAGTTTTGTTTTAAATTTACTTGGACTCTGTCAGACCAGGATTCAAAACCCATTATCCTCGGCTCTGATATGAATTCTGGCCATAACTTGTAATTTCGCCATGAGATTTCCAATGTCATGGGTTGAAATACAAGTTAGGGTAATGTTTGTGCATATACCAAACACTCAGAACCGTGCAGAGTGTTAAAGTTGCTTCTTGGTCGATGCCCTAGTTGGTATATGCAGTGAATGAAATAAAGAAATGTTGAAGCAATATAATAACTGGATATGTTCCATGCATATCCATCTCTTTGAAAGACAATATGACACCTCTCGTTACATACACTATGGCCCTGTAGCTGACTGTCATATCAGTGGGTAAGATTTACATCTTTTAATTTGACCATCTTTTCTTAAACCATATGAATCATTATTTTTTATCACTTTATACCACTGTGACAGTGGATAAGCATTGAAGTAGAACTTTCTTTAAACATTTCTTATCCACATTGCTTTGGCATCTTTTTAAATCATGAATTGTTACACTTATCATCACCTCATCAAGCCTATTTGACAGTCAACCTTCTCTATAACTAAGAACTCAAAAGTGTTGTTTGTCATTGGGACTAATCTTTGCTTACAAATTTGATCACCATTTATTGACATCCTTTTGATAGTCACTTCTCAAGACTCTTGGATGCATTTTTATCTTT
>MU225704.1:53929-90068 GCA_018584345.1 Thuja plicata
GTGGTAGTATCTTATTGGTTTGAATGTCTAAACAACTAAACAACTGTTATGCACTCAACATTCAAATTATGTTATGCTTGCATTTACAACTTCAATTATGCTATTATGAAATTTTGACTATGCTGCATTATTAGTTGATATAATGCATAAGCCCTGTATTATTTTCTTTGTAAGGCCTTCTTCCACAAAGGGAAACTAAACACATCTTATTGTACAAAGAATTTAAGGCAGAAAGGTTCACATCAGACTATTATGTAGTGGATATCATTTCATATGTAGTGTGTTGGTGATAGTGAAGTGATATTCCTTCAAACATTATTTGTGCATTACTGATTAATGTTTATGTCTTATTTGTATCTATTTATTATTGACTTTCTTCTTGATGAATTGGTTTCTAGGTTGGGAGTCCACTGGCAGATCCATATCTTGCATTTGCAGCTGGTATGAATTGGTTTCTAGGTTGGGAGTCCACTAGCAGATCCATATCTCATTTCTGGTCACATTTTTTTTAACCAAAAGTTAGTATTGGTCACTTTTTCGACCCAGACACATTAGTATATTTGATGAGAATGCTATGCATTCAACGGACATTTTGACAAACTTTGGTGGATATTTCTACTAACCAATGGTATCAATTTTGACCTTTCCATTAGCATGCTCGACGAGAATGCTATGCATTCGACGGAGACTTCGACGAACTTTGGTGGATATTTCTACTAAACAATGGTATCAATTTTGACCTTTCCATTAGCAAGCTCGACGAGAATGCTATGCATTCGATGGATGTTTCAATGAACTTTGGTGGATATTTCTACTAACCAATGGTATCAATTTTGACCTTTCCATTAGTGCGCTCTATGAGAATGATATGCATTCGATGAACACTTCGATGAACTTTGGTGGATATTTCTACTAAACAATGGTATCAATTTCAACCTTTCCATTAGTGAGCTCGACGAGAATGCTATGCATTCGACAGACATTTTGATGAACTTTGGTGGATATTTCTACTAACCAATGGTATCAATTTTGACCTTTCCATTAGTGAGTTCGACGAGAATGCTATGCATTCGACAACCATTTTGACGAACATTGGTGTATATTTCTATTGGATAATGGTCTCAATTTTGACCTTCACTTTAGTATGTTTGATGAGAATGCTATGCATTCGACGGCTTATTCTTCCAATTCCAACGGATTGATTTTGTGGATAATTTGACCACTGTTATGATCAAAATTTTGACTATATCTTGTCTCATCGATTAATCGATGAAAAAAGAGTGACAATAATTTTGGTCGCTTGTTCGACCATTTTGTGTAGAAAATTTGACTATTTCTCGTCGAAAAATAGGGTGAAATTTACTAGTGCCACTACTCTAAAATATCAGGATCACTTTCATACAAATTATTCATGTCATAAAAACCAATAACTTCAATTCTCATTTTAGTCAACAAAGATCGTCTTCTACTCAATGCATCAACAACTCTATTAGAAACTCCACTCTTATGCTTAATCACAAATGTAAAGCTCTGCAAATACTCTACCCATTTCATATGTCTTTGATTCAACTTATTTTCACTACCTAGATATTCTAAAGCCTTATGATCAGTATACAACACAAATTCATTTGGCATCAAATAATGTCTCCACTTCTTCATAGGTTGCACAATAGCATATAACTCTTGATCATAGACAAAATATTTCCTTTTTGCATCATTCAAATTTTCACTAAAGAAAGCAACAGGTTTACCTTCTTGAGTCAACACAGCTCCAATGGCACTTCCACTTGCATCACATTCAACTTGAAATACCTTATTAAAATTAGGTAATGATAACATAGGTAATTCAACAACCTTTAGTTTTAAAGCTTCAAAACTCTTATCAGCTCCATGTATCCATTTGAATTCTCTTTTGTCTCTTCTCATTGTCTCGGTCATAGCATTACAAATAGAACTAAAATTTCTGATAAACTTCCTGTAAAAACTTGCCAATCCTTGAAATGATCTTACCTCAGTAACATTTTTAGGTGTAGGCCAATTCAGTATAGCTTCAACCTTCTCTGGATTCATCTTCAAACTATCAGTTGAAATCACAAATCCCAAATAAAAAATCTCTTCTTTCATGAAGGAACACTTCTTCATATTTATGAGCAACATTTCTTCTTTTAATCTCTGCAACAGTTGCCTTATATGCATCAAATGCTCTTTTCTAGTCTTACTGAATATCAGAATATCATCCAAACATACAATCACACACTTATTCAAGAATTTCTTCATAAATTCATTCATTATTCTTATAAATGTACAATAGTTAAACCAAAGGGCATAGCCAACCACTCATACAAACCTTCCTTTATTTTGAAAGCAGTCTTCCATTCATCTCCTTCTCTGATTTTGATCTGATGATATCCACTTTTCAAATTAATTTTGGTAAAATATCTTGCTCCACTCAAACAATCCATTATGTCATCCATTCTCAGTATAGGAAACCTATACTTTACTGTGATCTTATTAATTTCTCTGGAATTAGTGCACATTCTCCATTCTCCATTCTTCTTAGGTTCCAACACAACAGGTATTGCACATGGACTCAAAATTTCTCAAATCAAGCCTTTGTTCAATAATTCATTGACTTGTCGGTTAAGCTCTTCATTTTCGGTAGGTGTTAACCTATGTGGTGCTTTTTTAGGTAAACTAGCTCCATGAATTAGATCCATACAATGACTGATATCTCTCATTGGTGGAAAACCATCAGGTACATTATCTCCTTGTACTCAGTGAGTAAATTTCCAACTTCTGTAGGAACATCATCTTCTATATTCTTACTTGGTTTGTTAGGAATCAAAGCATAACAGATATCATTTCTTTTCAAATCTTTAACAAACTATCCACCTTCCATTAGACAAACTTTCATAGATGTACATATCTCACCAACAGATTCTTCAACCAAAGGTAAAAAAAATTGCTTCTTACCATCAACCCAAATAGAGTATCTATTCAATCTTCCATCATGTATAGCATATCTATCATATTTCCAAGGTATACCCAAAAAATATGACAACAATCCATAGGCATAATATCACACAACACCTTATCATTATAATTTCCAATTTTTAGATTCACAAAACATTGTTCACTCACCATTAATCTATGATCATCCTTGATCCATGAGATCTGATATGGCTTTGGATGTTTCATCCTCTCCAACTGCAAATTTATAACCATTTCCTCAGATGTCGGATTCTTTGAGCTTCCACTGTCAACAATCACCTTCCAAACTTTGTCTGCAACTCTACATCTAGTCTTGAACAAACTTTTTCTGATCGGATCTTGCTTATCCTTCTCACTTTATAGTATCCTTTGGATCATGAAATTTCCTTCCTTCTCAGCTTCATTTGGTGACTCTTCTTGCACCAATGCATTTTTGCTACTACTGCCTTTCTTTCTTGCATGTGTACATTCAAAAGATTTATGTCCTTATTCACCACAATTGTAACAAGTAACTTGGAATCATTTTCTACTATAACCACCTCTGGAGTAATTACCTCTTCCTCAGTATGAATTTCCACCTTTCCATTCAGTCTTTCCTTTGTCTTGACATGTGTCTAAAATTGACTTGTCTGGTTTAGATCTACTGTTCTCACCATGAGATCTACCTCTTCTTGTAGGGAATCTACCTCCTCTACCTCTTTGTCTTTGTTCATATCTTTTGTTTAACTTTTCCTTAGCTTTTAGGGAAAATTGGTATGCCTCCTCAATGCTTTCCATCTTGACCAGACTGATCTCATCTTGTATAGAACTTCTCAAGCCATTCAGGTATCTTGAAACTCTCTCCATTTCATCCTCAACATATCCAGATCTAATGTCCAATCTGTAGAATTCTTCAGTATAGTATTTTATTGATTTGTCTTTCTTCTTCAGACTTTGCATTCGCTAGATTAGGTTAATCTGATAATCACAAGGTAGAAACTTGCCCTTCAATTTGTGCATGTGTATTTGGGAACCTGTTGAGAAAGATACAAACACTCAATAAGTCATTTCATTAGCTCAAAAGGTTAGATAAAGCATATAAAACCCACTAATATCGACCTATTGCCTGCTAACTAGGAGTGTGATTAGTAACATATCAGCCCTCAGAATATGCTACAATCAGTGATGAATACAACCTAGCGTGAAGGATTTTTAGATTAAAACAAGCTAAAAAGATGAAAAACAAGCATTCTAGCTCTAAACATGTGAATATTTAACAATGCAAAAGCATGAGATAATAAGTGAAATATGATTCTAACATTAATCTAGTAGCATAACAATGCATTTACAATCTATGGTGAAGGCTTCTTTACTCTAAAAAATGGCTTCTATTTATAGAAGAATGAGAGAGAGAGATGGGGGACAAGATGAATTAATGAGTGAAGGGGCTCATTAATGGAGGTGTAAAAGCCATTAATGCCCAAGGCATTAATAAGGCATGGGAGAGACATAGGTTTAAGGCATCTTCATTAATAAGGCATTAATAAAAGCCTTAAAGAAGCAAGGTAGAGTGTAAGAGAGTGGCTTGAGAAAGTGGACCTTAAGGAAGTCAAGCTTGAGAAAGTGGACTTTCTCAAGTGGGTTGAGTTGCTAAGCATTCCTTAATGGAATGTGACAACATTAGGAGGTGGGTTAGCACTAGGATTAGGATTAGAATTAGATTAGCAAGGGTGAATGGGTTGAGAAGGGTTAGAACCCAGGGTAGAAGTGGTTGAGGTAGGCTAGGTTGGGGTTTAGGGGAATATTAATAAATGAAATAAACTTATTTAATTCATTCAGCAATATAGGAATTAATTATTTAAACAATGAAATTGCTTTTTAATAATTAGGGGACTATAGCCATTTTAATTAAATTAAATAGGCTAGGGGAATGGGTTAATTGCAAGTGGGTAATTGATTTAGGGATTTATTTAATTCCTTTATAATTAAATACTATATCCATGTTTGATTTTGATTTGATTTCATTGGTCGAAATTGATTTGAATTATATGGCTATAATAGTTTAATATAAATTAGTCATAAAAATCACTTAGGACATTAAATTGAATTAAAGAATTATGCCAAGCAGTAACAGGGTCGTTTGGACATAATCGAGGGTATGATCATACTTAGGGAAAATAGGGTCCATAGTTGGAACAGACCAAATTTAGGTGGTTACATTTGCCCCTCTTTGAATTGACGTGCGAGCAGCGCATTGATTCAAAGAAAGTTTTTGATTTTGACTTCAGAAAGATTTAGAATCCCGTTCTTGGTTGTCAAATGAAATATTGATGAGATCAGTCTCGCACTTGATCAAACCAAATTGATAGAATTGATCTTTGAACTTGGTTGTCATCCAAAAATCAATAAAAGATTTTAAAAATACCAATTCTAAACTTGGTTGTTGTCCAAAAATTGATAATATTGATTCTGAACTTGGTTGTCATCCAAAAGCTAGTATGAAGCTGCCAAGAGCTTAATAAAAATATTTTTAAAATGAGGAAACATAAGATATCTAGCTTATGAGAACCAAAGCTTTCTATCTAACAGTTCTAAATTTAGTCAAGGAAACTGTTATGCCCCTAGTTTGTTTGATAACGAAGTCATTTTGATGTTGTTTCGAGCAAACATTTAATTGATGATAGTGTGATCATGCCCCCTCGGGAACGAAATCGAAGGAAAAGAAATAAATCCCTCAGTTGAAAAGAACATAACACTTGCAGGAAGCAGTTAGGACAAGAAAGAATGGAGTAGAAGAAGTGGGAAAAGAAGGTGTGTTTTAAAAGTAAACACACAATTACCAAGTTAATTATGTGAAAATGTGAGTTCGATTTTGTTCCTGATAGATCAAATATTTTGGGAAGCATGGGTATGTAAATACCTTGGATTTTAGATGAAGAAAAGATAGAAAGGATTTTGAGCTCAAATCCTTATGTTGTACTTTCAAAAATGCATCATGCAATCTCTAAATGCAGCTACATATAGACTCTTAGGACTTTGTCACTGATTAGCAAATATTGCAATATTTTTATCATCATTGGGTGCTTTTCAGAATGGATACCTGATAGTACAACCATCACTAATACCCATTGATATTATGAAAGTATGAATACTATATTTTATTGAAATGTCAGAAATAGACTTAGGCATCAAGGCATAGAAGCTAGGATAACAAAATAGTCACCTTCCTTTTAATATACCAGATTCTGATTAAGGCAAGATATGGGACCCGCAATGACCTTGAAAATTCATATCCTTGGGTACATTATGATTCGTATACCTTAGTGAGAATCTAGATTAGAAAAAAGACAAGGAAATTGTGTCAAACTCACCATAGTTGACACATAACAAAGATCGAGATATATGCGGCTATCCACCCATAGTGGTAGCTCTTACCATAAACATCCAAGTTAGGTGAAATTTATAGGATCATATGAAACAATCACCATACGCAGAAAAATGAAGAAAACATTATGCCTCCTATCCTTGTGACTCTTTGTCTTTGCACAGACGTCATTGAGTAACTAAGAAGACATAACAAATTATCCATTGAGAATCAATCAATTAAAATTTATAATTACTTAGATGCCCCTAGTTGAAAACATCATCGGGACATAAAAGAATCATAATCAAACCAATAACCAACTATGTGTTAATTAGTACTTTTTTCATCCATATGTCAAACACAGTAGAGATTCATCAATCAAAAAATTAGAATATAAGCCATATGGTGTTCCATGTCTGTGCATTGGTAGGATAATCCGTTCATGTCTGTGATCCAATATGGTTTTGTAGGAATGTTGTGAATGTAAATGTCATGTCCCATGTTTTGAAAAGACACCCTTTGTTTTGAAAAGTGACATTGTTTTGCATGTGTCAAGAAACATTGTGTCCGTGAGCCAACCTAGCCTAGAGAAACCTAGCAACCGCAATTGACTATGCCAACAAAGATGCCCCCAATGCAGAATGACTTATCCCTAAGACGTAAAGATAGACAAATCCCAAGCAAGGACAAGATAGTCATGTAGGAAAATGAAGTCAGCATACGAGCATAGGCAAAATCATGAAGGCGTAGTATCAGTAGTGCATTGATAGATGGAGCACAAAACACAAGTGACACCTGATTGCCAGGTTTTCACCACTTGGAAAGAGATTTTTCTTTCTTTTTTCTACCAAGATGCCTATTTTACCAGGTGCTCATCGAGGCACTTTTCTTATTTTCAATTTTTTTTTCTATTTTTTCTTTTTTGAATGTTTTTTAGTATCAAGGCGCCTGTTTACCAGGTTTTCACCAAGGATACCCATTTTGTAGGACCTTTTCCACTATTTTTGGATTTCTTCAAGATCAATTTTCTGAATGTTTTTGGTATTTTGCAAGAACTTTTTGTTGTACAGGCTCTGCTAGCCAAACATTAAGCATAGAACCGCTTCAAATGCAGAGTGTTGATAGGATCAGGAAGAATGTCACCCTTAGGTGTAGTTAGTTGATAAGCTCCAGTCCTAAAAGTAGCAGTGATAACATAAGGTCCCAGCCAGTTAGGTTCAAACTTTCCTTTCTGCTCTTTGTTAGGCTAGTTCTTAGGATTTTCTTTTAGGACAATGTCTCCCATCTCAAACTTGTGTGGTTTGACCTTCTTGTTGTAACCTTTGGACATCCTTGCTTGGTACACTTTGAGGTGATCGAACACTTGTTGTCTGTGCTCATCTAGTAGGTCTAGAGAATTTACCCAATCAATGTGGTACTGCTCATCAATAACTAGTCCTTGTAAAGATATCTGCAAAGATGGGATTTCAACCTCAATAGGTAGTACTGCTTTAGTTCCATAGACTAGAGCAAATGGCGTGGCTCCAGTTGGTGTTCAGATGCTTGTTCTATAGGCCCATAGTGCCGGATATAGTTGTAGGTGCCAGTCTCTGCCAGACTTGCTTACAGTTCTGTATAGAATTTTGAGAATATTTTTGTTTGATGCCTCAGCCTGTCCATTACCTTGAGGATAATAGACTAAAGAACAATGTTGAGTGATATGGAACTGTTCATAGAGGTCATCAATGTCTTGATTTTTAAATTGGCCCCCATTATCTATCACAATTGAAGAGGGTATCCTGTATCTATAAATAATGTAGTTTAGAATGAACATAGCCACCTGTTTTCCAGTGGCTTTGATTAGCGGCATGACCTTGACCCACTTTGTGAAATACTCAGTGGCCGTAATGATAAACTTGTGTCCATTTGAAGAGTTGGGATATATTTGTCCAACCAAGTTAAAGGCCCATTGTTGAAATGGCCAATGTGTTATGAAAGATAGAAGTTCTCTAGCAAGAGCATGAATAAGGTTTCCATGTGTCTGGCATTTAAGACATGATTTTGAAAATTGAATAGCATCTTTCTCCATGGTAGGCCAATAATAGCCTACTCTGAGCAGTTTTTTAGCTAATGAAAAGTCATTCGAGTGTGATCCACATACACCTTCATGGACATCTTTTAATGCTAGATCAGACTCTTCGAGTTCTAAACATCAAAGAAGTGTACCATTGAGACTATGTTGATATAGGTTGTTAGTTATGAGGATGTAACATGATGTTGTCCTAATCAGGGATCTTTTTTCATTTCTAGATAGATTGGTGGGAATGGTTTGGTCAGAAAGGTACGCAATGATACTGGCATACCGAGATGGATCTGGGGTATTCAAGGCACATATTACTTGGTATTTAGGGTTATCAAAGGCGGGATAGGATATTTCTTCCACCAAGAAGTCATAGCAGAATTGATTCTCTTCCAGTTGTAACATGGATGCCAAGGTAGCCATAGCATCTGCAACTTTGTTCTCTGATCTTGGTATCTGCTAGAAGGTGATGAAGACAAAGTACTTCTTCAGATCATCAACTAACTATTTGTAGGGCATCAACTTTTCATGTTTTGTTTGATACTCCCCATTGATTTGATTGATAATTAGTTGGGAGTCACCATATACGTGTAACTCAATGATCTTCCACTCCATGGCTAGCTTGAGGCCATTGACCAATGCTTCATATTTTGAGATATTGTTGGTGCATGGAAACATTAATTTGTAAGATTTGGGAATCTTGTATCCTTATGGAGTTATGAAGAGAACCCCTGCTCCAGATCCTTGTTGAGTGAATGAACCATCAAAGTACATCTTCTAGGGATGTTCAGTGAGATGCATGATTGTTTCATCAGAAAATTCAATTAGTAAAGGTTCATCATCCTTGATTGGTGAATCAGCTAATTGATCTGCAAGTACCTGTCCTTTGATAGCTCTCCGTTCTACATATTCAATATCAAACTCACTTAGAATTAGGACCCATTTTGCCAAACGTCCTGTTAATGTTGTTCTGCTCAAAAGATACTTTAGAGGATCTATCTTAGCAATGAGCTTCACTGTATGAGAGAGCATGTAGTGTCTCAATTTCTATGATGTGAAGATGACCGCTAAGCATGCTTTCTTAATAATGCTATAATTGAGCTCATAAGTGACTAGGGTTCTACTGATGTAGTAGATAGCTTGTTCTTTCTTTGTTTCATCTTCTTGCGCTAGTAATACTCCTAGGGATGTAGCTGTAGCTGAAATGTATAGGAGTAAGGGCTTTCCATGAATAGGCACCATAAGAATAGGTGGAGCAGCTAGGTACCCCTTCAATTCTTTGGAGTTTTCTTCACAGTGTTCATCCCAATTGAATGCAACCCCTTTATGTAGTAACTTAGTAAAGGGTTGTGCCTTATCTGCAAGTTGGGACATGAATCTTTGGATAGATTGGAGTCTCCCTTGTAGTGTCCTAATTTGACTGATATTACATGGAGGAGTCATATCTAGAATAGATTTGACCTTTGCTGATACTATGAATCCTAGGAGCTTGCCTGATTGAACCCCAAAGGCACACTTCTTTGGATTGAACCTGAGCTGGAATTGTTCCATTTGATCCAATATCTTTCTTAAATCAAAAATTTGGGTACCTCTTTCTTTGGATTTAGCCAATGTGTCATTGACATAGTCCTCCATGTTCTTGTGCATCATGTCATGGAATATTGTTGTCATAGCTCTTTGATATGTTGCTCCGGCATTCTTTAGCCCAAATGGCATGACATTTCAACAAAATGTGCCCCATGCACATGTGAATGTGGTTTTCTCTTGATCTTCAGGGGCGATCTTG
This sequence comes from Thuja plicata, assembly GCA_018584345.1. Taxonomy (NCBI): domain Eukaryota; kingdom Viridiplantae; phylum Streptophyta; class Pinopsida; order Cupressales; family Cupressaceae; genus Thuja; species Thuja plicata. The sequence continues at coordinate 64,109 of MU225704.1, forward strand.
ATTTTATTATAGCCCAAGAATCCATCCATTAATGAATACATCTGGTATCCAGTTGTAAGGTCTATGATCATGTCAATGTTTGGTAGAGGGAAGTCATCTTTTGGACATGCTTTGTTGAGGTCTCTGAAGTCCGTACAGATCCTAATAGATTTATCAGATTTAGAAATGGGAACCACATTAGAGATCCATGCTGCATAGGCAATGACTTGAATAAATCCATCTTTCAACAACTTTTCCAATTTTTCTTTCACCAATAATGCAACATGAGGATGCATTTTTCTAAGTTTTTGTTTCACGGGCTTGATCCTAGGAGCTATAGATAAGTGGTGCATAATGAGATTGGGATCTAGCCCTGGCATATTAGTGTAAGACCATGCAAAGTTGATCTTCTTCTCTCTCAAGAAATCTGTGAATTGTACCTTCTCTTCTTCTGATAAAGATTGTGCTAGATGAACTATCTGAGGATCTTCAACAGTGCCCAAGTTCACTGGCTGTGTTGGTTCAATCAATACTGAAGATCTTTCCTGAAAGTGTTCAGGGAGGATATCAAGAGTCTCATCCTTTGGCACCTCTGAGAGGTTTTCACCATTGGATACATCTTTTTTCTTTACTATTTTGGGATTTGATACTGCCACAGAGTGGTTTTCACCATCAGTCCACTTTTTCTTTTTATCTTTCAGTTTGTGACTAAGAAACTTGATATCCTCTTATAACATGTTCTCGCTCCTTGTATTGGTGGAAGAAGGGTAAGGTTCACAAGCATTGAGATAAAAAGCTAGGGAGTGGTCATTGGAAAAGTCAAGGATAGGAGTAGATCCATTTCATTCCAATCAATTAGGTCTGGAAGTACCAATTTTAGGGAGTCAAATTTTGGGAAGGATAGCATCGTGTTAGCATCACAACTATTAACCGACATGACACAATCTATTAAGTTAATATCTTTGATGTTTAGATCAATAAGAGTAAGATCGTTGTTAAAAGGGTCATTTTTAGCTATATATGGATCAAACTCTAGTGACTCGTCAGTAGATATCTCATCATCATCCCTTTGTAAAAGTAGGCTTCTTTCTTGTAGCCTATGAAATTCTTCTAGAGTTATGTATTCACCAGTGTCTCCATCAATGATTGGGGGAATGAATTCTTCTTCTACTTTAGGAGGATCAGTATCATTGAAGGGAGTGTCCGGTCATTTACTAGGAGCTGAGGAAGCTGCAAACATGTGAATTGTATCTATTCCAATATCCTCAGAGGAAATAGATAGCCGATCCCATTCATAGTCATGAGAGTCTGTGACATCATCATCAGATCTGTTTAAATATTCAGCAATGTTTATTTGATGGACTCAGTTAGCTTCTTGCATATCAAAGTGAGGTAGATCGAAGACATGTGTAATTGTGACCAATTGCCCCCAATTAGGATGTAAATTTTATGGCCAGGGTTCCTCTTGAGTGATTGTTTCTATGGTGTCTCCTACCTCTTGAATGGGAGGTTATGCTAGCAACGGAGTGTGAAGATCCTGGGGCACCTCAAAGATAGGTACGTAGCATTCTCCTTGATATTCAAGATTCTCTGTACCAATATGTAGTAATCTCTCATAAGGCCATGGTTCCAATATTACCTCATCTATCTTATCACTATCTATTTCAGAGGGTGGACTCTCTTTTGAAGTAGGTTTGTTGGATTGAGTATTAAAGCCTAGTCCTATTTTATCTCTTTTGAGGTGGAACTCCATGGGTATGGGTTAAATGATCCCTCGTCCTGTGTCATTCAGAGGTCCCTTTCCTTTGTAACCCATTTGTGTAAGGAAATCATATCCCTTTCCATACTTCTCTAGGGATATCTTCACATGTTTGACCTCAGAGTCCACTGGTTCTCCTTTGTAAAGCCAGTTCAAGACTGCATGTTCTTCTGTGTTATCTGAAGAAGATGTGGATGCCTTTATCATGCTAGTTGCCTTGTGTACTTATAGCTCTTTGAATGCTAGAGGTGTGAATGTTGATGATGGTTTTCCATAGGATCTCAGTGATACTGGAAGGTCTGTTAGTGAAGGAGTTAGGTCCATCTTGTACCCTCCCATACCCGTTTCTTCGAGTTTCAAAGTTTTTCTAAAACTCTTTATAACCATGTCCTTGGTAGTTTCAGGAGAAACTGCATCCATAGCCTCTTTGTTGTGTGGGATCATGCTACCTTCTTTGATATTGTTGCAAGTGTAGTTGGAATCCATGGGAATCGTCACTTCTATCCCATTATGTGGGAAATTTATGCATTGGTGATAAGTGGATGGTATAGCTTGCATCTCATGAATCCATGGTCTCCCCAGTAGGATGTTGTAGGCTAGTGGTAGATCCAGAACTTGACATATAACATTCCTTTCAATGGTCCAACTCTAATAGGGAGAGAAATAAGACCTCTGGAGGATCTTTCTTCCTCATCATATGCTTTGATGGTTATCTTGTTTCTAGTGTCAATTTTTTGTTTTGAGAGACCTAGTCTCCTGACGAGATCTAGTGTACAGATATTCAATCATGCACCTCCATCTATCAATACGTGTCTAACACAAGATTTATGAATAAGAACTTCGATATGGAGGGGTTGATTGTGTGGATGGGTCAATGACTTGTCATCTTCTTTAGAGAAGGAGAGATAGTGTGGTGCTGAGATGTGATTGACCATCGCTTGAAACTTGTCTATATCAATATCCTTTGGAACGTTAGCAGTGTGTAGGGCTTGTTCTAGGATTTCCCTATGCACAGTGGATATCTTGAGAAATTTAAAGATGGAAATTTTGGCAGCGATTCTTTTCAATTTGGTCTACCAAGTCATATTTTGCTCTGGGGATAGTGACCACGTTTTTTTCTGCTAGTTTAGGGATAGCTATAATAGGAACCTTTGATGTTGATGTCAGTTTTGGAGGTCCCTTGATTGTAACCTGTGCTTGGCTCTGTGTGACAACATTTGAGGAGGACGAAGCTCCTTTAATCATGACCACATTGATGGATTCAGTTTTAATATTGAGCATATTGATCACATTGTCACTCTTGGAATAGGTGTAGTTTATCTCATTACCTTTCCCTTTAGATGTTTCCCCTTGATTGTAATTAGGAAATGGTTTATTGAATGTTGTGTGATACTCATTGGTAGTGTGTCCGTCGACTTTGATCTTACCTTCTTCGATGAGGTCTTGGATGACATGTTTAAGTTTGAGACAATTATTAGTCTTATGTCCCTTGTTTTTGTGGAAGATACAATAGGAGTTATCGTCCCACCACCTGGGTTTGACCATTGGTTCCCACATTTTAGAATCGGGAATAGTAAGAACTTTTTTATCCACCAATGTTTTTAAGATGGTCTCAAGAGGTTCCCTCAAAGGAGTGAATGCTCTTTGGGTTTTTGAAGTCCATGTACGTCCTTTGTCATTATCATTGTTTATTTTGGGAACGGGAGGTGTTATTTTAGCCTCCTTGCTTGCTTGCATGACATTGGTTAGATTGAATGCTTCGGGTTTAGAATTAATGTTAGAGGCATCAACTACTCTGTCATTAACAACATTCTTATTTTGTTTCCACCATTTAGGTTTGGAGTTGGAGTTACTGCCTTTGCTTTCATTTTGAAGGGTGATTTCTCCCTTTTTGACCATGACTTCCTCAATACGGAGGGCATTTTTAATCATCCTATCGAAGCTAGGAGAATCTTTCATTTGTAGAGCATAGCTTAGTTTAGGCACTAGATTATTAACCAAGATTTCCATCTTCTCCATTTCGGGAATGACCCTTGAATATCATGCAAAAATTTTCCTCCATCTTTGTAGGAAGTGTGTGAAGGATACTCTAGTTTTCTGTTTGGTATTGCATAGGTCCATCATAGTGACGTCATGTTGGATGTTGTAGGAGTAATGTTGAGTGAATTATTGCATCAACTCCTTGAATTTTTTGACTTTAGGGTTCAATTTTGAGAACCACTCCATGGCATTACCTCCTAGACTTCCTGGAAACAGTCGCATGAGGTAAGTGGGTTCGTGCATGTACTCAATGCTTAGAGCATAGAATTCTCTTACATGGTCATGCGGATCAGTTTCTCCCATGTACTTGTCATACTTTGGTCTTGCCACATTAGGAGGAAATGGGACCATAGTGATACTTTTGTCAAAAGGAAATGGACAAATGGCATCCAAAGAGTATTTCATTTTAGGTTTGTCCTTCTCTTGTTTGAGGTTGGTGAGCTCTGTTTGCATTAGATTGAGCTATTTGGTGAGAATAGATCTATCGGGTTTGGTACCTCCTTTTCTTTGAGGTCATCCAAATTATAATCCTTGGGTAGTTTGACACCTGAGGATGCTAGATGGAGGAAGTACTTTTCTTTTTCATCACTGATTATTCATTCCAATAGCTTGTGGATCGTTTTACTTTGTTTGAGTTTCTCGTACTCATCTTTAGGGATCTCTTCTTCACTATCTGACCCAAACGGATTATGTTCAAACTTGGGTCTTTCTTCTTCTTCCGTGCCTTTGGATTGTGCTTGTTTTCCATCATTATAATGCTCAAAGGCCTTACTCCAATCGTTAGCGTGGCTATCCATTGGAGGTGAATCTAGATCAAAAAGGGAACTGCGAGAAGTTTCTCCTTGGAAATGTGGTGTTTTAGGAGGCACTTTTGATCCTTTAGTTGTGTACTGGTTGCGTCTTATGTTAACCATGAAGTTTGTTTATCAACTTTGTTAACGTTTCCCAATAGTGCAAGTATGGTTTTTAGGTCGTTCAAGTGGGTGTGTCTAGGTAGAAGTAATTGTTTGTTGTTGGTGGATGTAAATGATTCCAGTGTCAGAGGGTTAGAATGCCCTGATAGTGAACTGGGAACCAAGTTGTTGATAGAAAATGGGTAGACCACACGTATTGAACTGATCGTGAAAGACTGACTACGCATGCAAGGTAGACATTTTGAAAGTGTTTTGAAATAACAATAGGGAGACCAGAAGAGACAATAGGAACCAACTAAAGAGCAAAAAGGGTATCCTAAGAAACTGAGACTTTCTAAGAAAAACTAGCACAAATGCCCATTGTCTTGAATGCGAGCTCCCAGATACGAGTCTCTGATGGTACCAGATACGATCCTAGAATCTGGATGCGACCTCTTGCTGACCAAATATGATCCTATATAACAGATATGATCCTAAATACTAAATATGACTCAGGAAAAATAGGATACAATTTTATGATGTTTTTGTCAATTTGGGTCAGTTTTGAAAAATTCATCTTCGAAGTGCGTGAAGGTGTGTGTTTCCAGATTTCGTCAAGAGGTGTCATAAGGTGTGAAAAAAATTTGTACTCCAGGGTTTGAAATGTGTTGATTGTTTTTAGGAGCTTATCTTTTTAATGATCTTTAGAATACGTCAGATAGTTTTACATTGTTAAAAGGGTAAAACAAACACTCTTTTTGTCCTATTTTTTAGGTAGAGGATGAAAATATTTGCTTGTTGACTTAGGTACACACTCAAGTACTAATTAGAATACAGCCATCACCAAGTATCCAATGGCTCTAGTCATGATGTTGTATTAGCTGACTCCAAATGCAAGTGAGGGCACGATATGATGAGTGTCTTGGGGCAATTACTTTTTGCCTTGCACAAAGATTATCACCCTTTCGGGGATGAATCGGGTACTCTTTCAATTGAATTTGTTGTAGATTATTGGGCAATCCATTCGAAACTATCCCCCATAGAATTGCACAAGGAAAAATTGAGGCGTATAGCCCTATGAGTACCTGAATATATAGTCTTGCAAGCAAGATTCAAGCGGATCCACTCTATATATACCCCGATATGTTCAAGGAATGATGTCAAAATTCCAAGAACAAAACTAGTTTCATCTTCTGAGGCTTTGGCCCACAAGGAAGCAACTATTTATAGTGAGTTGGAAGGGTCGGTGTAAGACCTGTCCTCACTTGGGTCATTCCCGAGAGATTTTTTCCTCAACTGGTAGGCCCTCTACTATTTAAATGATAGGTAACCAGGATTGGCAAGCTTAGGATTTCTAGAATTCTGATTCTTCAAAAGAAGAAGAGCATACTCTCCTAGTCTATGTCGTTTTCTCCCAAAGCACTCAAAACAGAGTTCATTTCCTCAAGCTATGTTGAGCTTGATTTAATTGTTACTATTTTGAAGAAAAAATGATGCTTGAAAAGGGAAATTTTGCCTTGTTCAATTACCGCAATGATTTAATGATTTGTGTTGTTCAATTTCTGATCCAAAAGAAAATTTATATGATTGAACTTGTTCAATTAATCCCACATATTTAGTGCTTTGTCTTGTTCATTTACTATCCCAAATTGAATTAAACGATGTGTTTGTTTGTTTATTTACCCCAACTTCCATTCAATCCACAAACAGATGTATGAGTTTATGATTTTCCTTAAAAGGAAAAGAGCATAATCCTCTAGTCAGTTTAGTGACAAATTGGAATATGTGTTTTAATTATAAAAATAAGTAAATAGAGGTCAAGATGGGGGTTGGCAATCTGTAAAACCAAGTTAGTATCTTTTTAGTGCAACTCCATGAAAACCTCCCCAAAATACCTGCAAACACTTGTCAAGCTGTAAAACACAAAAAAAAAACCACTTGGCAAACTGTTAGGATTAGTCAAATGAAATACACAAGCTTTCAAACCAGATGCGATCCTAAAATCCTACTGAATGTGATTTAGTATCCTGCATACGAGATTCCTTACCAAATATGATCCAATGCTCACCAGATGTTAGCCAAAACCAAAAATAATCCGAGAAATCTTGAATGCGATCTAACTTTTCTGCGGTGCGATGGCTTATCCGGGATGCGATCTTGAATGGTTAAAAATGATTCTGTGTCTGAATCCTGAGCATGCAAATTGGTAAAAAGTGTTAGAAAATGAGGCCAAGTTTAAAATCGGGCCCCACGGTGGGCGCCAAAAATGTGCGTGTGTATTTGGGAACCTGTTGAGAAAGACACAAACACTCAATAAGTCATTTCATTAGCTCAAAAGGTTAGATAAAGCATATAAAACCCACTAAAATTGACCTATTACCTACTAACTAGGAGGAGTGTGATTAGTAACATATCAGCCCTCAGAATATGCTACAATCAGTGACGAATAAAACCTAGCATGAAGTATTTTTAGATTAAAACAAGCTAAAAAGATGAAAAACAAGCATTCTAGCTCTAAACATGTGAATATTTAACAATGAAAAAGCATGAGATAATAAGTGAAATATGATTCTAACATTAATCTAGCAGCATAACAATGCATTTACAATCTATGGTGAAGGCTTCTTTACTCTCAAAAATGGCTTCTATTTATAGAAGAGAGAGAGAGAGAGAGAGAGAGGAATTAATGAGTGAAGGGGATCTTTAATGGAGGTGTAAGAGCCATTAATTCCCAAGGCATTAACAAGGCATGGGAGAGACATAGGCTTAAGGCATATTCATTAATAAGGCATTAATGAAAGCCTTAAAGAAGCAAGGTAGAGTGTAAGAGAGTGGCTTGAGAAAGTGAACCTTAAGGAAGTCAAGCTTGAGAAAGTGGACTTTCTCAAGTGGGTTGAGTTGCTAAACATTACTTAATGGAATGTGACAACATTAGGAGGTGGGTTAGGACCATGATGAGGATTAGAATTAGATTAGCAAGGGTGAAGGGTTAGAACCCAGGGTAGAAGTGGTTGAGGTAGGTTAGGTTGGGGTTTAGGGGAATATTAATAAATGAAATAAACTTATTTAATTCATTTAGCAATATAGAAATTAATTATTTAAACAATGAAATTGCTTTTTAATAATTAGGGGACTATAGCCATTTTAATTAAATTAAATAGGCTAGGGGAATGGGTTAATTGCAAGTGGGTAATTGATTTGGGGATTTATTTAATTATTTTATAATTAAATACTATAGTCATGTTTGATTTTGATTTGATTTGATTGGTCGAAATTGATTTGAATTATATGGCTATAATAGTTTAATATAAATTAGTGATAAAAATCACCTAGGACATTAAATTGAATTAAAGAATTATGCCAAGCAGTAATAGGGTCGTTTGGACATAATCGAGGGTATGATCATACTTAGGAAAAATAGGGTCCATAGTTGGAATAGACCAAATTTAGGTGGTTACACAATTTTTTTACCATCTTATCTTGTACCTTATTTTGTCTTTACCTTTCTTCTTCTGATCCAATTGTAGATGTTCCCATCATAGGGATGCATGACCTTTCAATTTTGTGCTTGCAATCTTCACCTTCTTGTCTTCTGGTACACTCTCATATTCAAAATAATTTTCCATCTCTTTTATCCAGTCAATCAACTCATCAGAATCCAATTTTCTACTATACTCAAGAGGATTAAAATGAGGTATGGATTTCAAACTTGTCAAAGCTCTCAGGAATCTCTCTTCTTCCTGATTCATCACAGGCGCAGGTGCAGCTTCACCTTGAACCTCTTCAATTTCATCATCACTAACATCATCAAGATGTCTTGCTCTACGTTGGGCTGTCTCAACAACTTCCAATCTAGTATCCATCTGTCTAAGCATATTAGCTAGACCTGGATCTACATTTCCTCTCCCATGAACCATCTTGAATCCCTCTGCAATTGTAGGTCAGATTACAATCTGCCACCCCACAACAATACCAAATAGGGTTAGGGTTTCAAGAAGGAACTTAGATCTCACCATGCTCTGATACCACCTAACGCAAGGAGGGCGAGTAGGAGGGGCCTGAGGCTCACCCAACCACCCAACCACCTTGCAGACCCAATGCGGAAGCCAAACAACATAGTGAGAGAAGAAAACACAGGGATCCTTTATATTAACTTGATCAAAATCATTACATGTCGAGCTGTAAGGCCTTCCCATTTTTGGCCATATGTTCAATGAATTACAATAATATCTTCATACAACAGAGATCACATACCTTTGATCTCAATATCTAAACATTTGTTTTCTTTCTCTAAGATTGATACCTGAACTAAGAACATACAACCAAATATATACAAGAGTCCACCATAAGAGGCTGATGCTCAAATCCATAAGAGAGACCTAGATTTAGGTCCACACAAATCCCAATGAGAGATCCCAAAAAAATTTAGCAACAGAAATTAAATGAAGAAGTCGGCCAATAAATCAAACTCCAAAATAAGCATCTCAGGCAGATGAATAATGAAAATCAGCAACCGTTTGTAAAGCATACCCGAGCATTAGAAAACCCGTAGGTAAGGTCATCACCAAAACCTGTCGGTAAAGCATGACCGAGAAATAAAAGACAAACATGCCCGAGAAATAGAAACAAGCATGCCCAAGAAACAAAACCTGAGTGATAGAGAAAAAAATAAATAACTAAAGTAAACATCTTTTTGGTTGTGCAAGATTTCCAATGACCCAAGATGCTCCTGCATCATAAGTACATACTTCATGTTTCTTCTCTAATACTATATTATCCAGAATTTGCCTTGAAGCTTGAACCCTTGAGTATACCTGGCTTTAAGGAGACATATTAACTCCCTATAGTCAGAAGGGTGTGCTCTATGGAAGGGCTTTGGCCCTTGAAGTCCTAGCACATCATTTTCAGAGCTGCATTTCTTTATCAGGTTTGGAGGCCATAAGATTAATTATACATTGGTTGTCCTTTCCTTGAATCACCCAAGAGGAAGAGACTTAGGCATCATTGCATAAGTGTAGTCTTTGGCTTGTTCCCTATTCTATTCTTAAGTTGTGAGCACATCTTTTTATGTAGCTTAAGTGATGTTAAGTTGTGGGCATGTCTTTTTATGCAACTTAAGTGATGTTAAGTTGTGGGCACATATTGTTATGCAACTTGAGTGACTTTTAGCCTAAAGACACAATATTTCCCACTTTTGAGTTTTATGACTTAAGGGACACGTACTTTAAGTGATCTTAACTAAAGATGTGCCAAAAAGGTCAAGGTGGTGTTGGAAAATAAGAAACCTATTGGCTCATTTTTTAGGGTTTTATTTGGAGTCCATAGCTAAGATTAAATCATTGTTGTGGGAGTCATTATAAAACATAGAAAGTTTCTCATGGAGCTCATTATGCGATCAAAATTTTCTCTATTGTTGTTGCAATCTTTTGGCTTGAGGCTTTAAACCCTTGAGTGTCCCTAGTTTCACATAGATGTACGGGATCCCCTATCCAGTAAGGTGTGTTTCAGTGGATGGACTTTGGTCTCTAATGCCCTAGCACATCATTTTCAGAGCTACCTGGAGTGATTCAGAGGAATCAAAATCAGATTTGGACAAATTACAACAACAATCTTGCATGTTCTATTGTGATTCATTTTGCAACAAGCAAATCAAAATGTTAACATACCTACACATGAATTCTTGTCGTCTTTCCAAAGGACTCACTAAAGAAATTAGGATTATGGTAGGTAATCATTCATGGAAGAAATAACTAGATTTGGAGTAATCATCTTCCAGTGTAGACTCTTTTTTACCACTAATCATTTGGCAAGTCACTGTCCTAAGTTCTCCTTGAAGGCTAAAAGGTTCAAGTTTATAAAAAAGATCATGTGATGGAAAGAGGGCAGATTTGACTCTTCAATTTATTACTCTAGACCATCTTTTAGATAGCTTTAATACCCTTCTTCTGTAGTAGGTTTGAGCCTCCAATTTATTATTGTTTCAAAGGCAGAGAAGGCTAGTTTCACTAATCAAGCTACTATGAAAAATTTCACTTATATTCAAAGGGAGGCCATAAATGCCAAGCAGATAATGTGAGATTGCTCTCACTTCCTCCAGTTCCAAGGTTGTGGACCCTCGCTCTTAAAAAATTTCAAGGATGGATTTTTAGAATACATGGAAGGTCCTATAGATTGTTGTCCAAATGATTGGACTGTGGTTCACAAAATGGAAAAAAAATCTCCTCGAATAAGGTTAAAGATCTGTACCCAATGACCCTCCACTCCCACGTTAATATTTGTATAATCAACTTCTATGTTTTTTATATGATATGGACACCAACTGTTTATTGATATAAATATTAGATAATCCTCAAAACATTTGTAACATTGTATGCTTCAGATGAGTAGGGTGTGCCAATGTAACAAATGCTTAGAAGTTGTTGTGGAAAATAAGGAATCTTTTCTAGTTAGTGAAACATATTTTAAATTTTACTTCTCTCCTCCCTATCCATCTCATCCTAGCCTCAAGACACGCAACATACACACAAAATTCATATGCACCAAAGATGGCATGACGAAATGAATCAAATATTGGTAGTGGGGTGAATCATTATTCGATAACATACACCAGTGCAGGCCTCAAATAGATGAACATGGAAAACATAGAATCCTGGACAAAGAATCTTAATTGTTTGACAGAGAGATGGAATTTCATGGGCACAAGAATGGCTGAAAATTTGTTAAAAATGTTTCAGACTCTCAAGTAAATGCAAAAGATTTGTTAAAAAAAATTTCTTGCCTTCAAACTGGTGTCGTCTGGAGCCCTAGTCCTTTCGGCCTCCGCTCTATGCAATAAAAATATATTCCCTAGCTAGTCCTTCTGGCCTCTGCTCTGCGCAATAAAACTAGATACCCTAGTCCTTCCGGCCTCTGCTCTGTAACACGCTAAGTCTCCATCTTGATATGTTATTGGGAAAACTATGGATGGATAGTCCTTAAGGTGGATCAACTGGTTTTGCTCAAGCTATTTCTAGTGGGTCTACTATCTATGCTTATAGGTCCTGATCTGGAGAATGAATTGCTTCTGTTGAATCCATATCCGCTATCGATGAACTCTGCTTCTAGTGGTGCTTAAACTGCTTCTATTGGAAGCTAGTGGTGCTGATCTTGAATTGGAGGGATGCTGAGATAGGAAAGACCAATAAAAAATAAAAAACAATGAAAATGACATTTTTTAAAAGTTATATGCCCGGTTTCATCGTAATTCTGATGAACACAGGAATGGATTAAAAAAAATCAAAATTTTCCTTCAATAAACTGACAAAGCAAAACCATTTTAATGGTTTGTGGGAAATATTGGTCAATTGTTTGGGTCAAATGTACTAGTGTTAGCTCCTATGATTTATGGATTACAAAGATCACTCCATCTCAAGGTGGCATGGGTGTCCATTTTAAGCTACCATACACCAACTCTCTTCTTCCATGCATGATGTTTCCTTTCAAGATAGATAACTACAATGTATATTAGATATATTTTAAATCTTAATTGTAAATTTCATACTATATTTTTTAATGTGTAGCTTGATAATCTTAACCAAGTAACTTATTTTAATACTTATTTAAAGGAAAATTGTATTAGGGGAGGGATGCCTATATGTGTGCACCCTATCTTTCCCAGGCCACGTAGGGTGCCACATGGCACCAAAAACAAAAACAAATACCCCAGCTAATGTGGAGCCAAGTTGGAAAGAATAAAAAATATTAAAAACATGCTTATCGACACATGTGCGGGGTCTCTGAAATATTAGCATTGATGTGGGAAAATATCAATAGTTTTAGTGCGGCGACTAGGACCTGCGTTGGCCCCCACCACCACACTCTCATCATCGTCGTGTATACAAGAAATGCTAGCTGTGTGGCACAATTTTATATCACCACCCTAGTGGATTGAATGCGTTAGGTAAATGTTTTACCGCCACCCTACCATGTACTACGTATTCGCATTGACTCCACATCTAGTCACCTTAGTCCTCTCACTTCTTAGCTAGTTTGAAATTGCAGGTGCATTGAATTCATTCATCAGTCCACATTTCACGTTATCTACGACCCCTATTTTCTCCTACCTATTCTCTAGTAATGGAATTCATGAGGACCAGAATGTGTTTTTTTCAAACCAACAAGGTGCTCACAATTTCACTCCAAAATGGTTATTTCTAGGTGCTTTCTACCCGTCCTTGCATTTTTTCATTCCTTATACTTTACCAAAGGTGAGAATTTGATTTACTACTGAGCATTCCTTACGTTTAACGTGCAAGGTTGTGAAGGAAGGTTTGAAGGCAATGGATGACTTTAAGTTTTTGTATTTGATCCAGGTGAGGAGAACTCCTTAATAAGGCCACCATTTTCATTTGGTGGTCGATCATTTTGGCAGGAAATACCATTTTTCATTTGTTTTTTTTTCTAAAGTATTGTTTTTTGTTTGGTGTTGGTTTTGCCATTTATGAGCACATTTATCTGTGTTTATAAACACAATGAAATATGAGGGAAATTTACACCTTTTTTCAAGTCTCATTGTGATTTTCATGGTTATTCAAGAAAAATCACATTTTGCATCATTGTTCAAATTATTCCTTCATGACATGTAGGGTTTAATATTAAATGGTTTTAGTAGGGTTTTAATATGACAAAAATAAATGTTAAATGGTTCTGTTAGGGTTTTCATGCGGATATTTTCAATGTTAAATGGTTATGTTAGGGTTTTCATGCTACTATTTGGGTTGCTAAATGGTTTTGTTAGGATTTTCATGCAAATATTTTCAATGTTAAATGGTTTTGTTAGGGTTTTCATGCTATTATTTGGGTTGTTAAATGCTTTTGTTAGGGTTTTCATGTGACAATGTGTCAATGTTAAATGGTTTTGTTAGGGATACCATGCGACACTTTCATTGATGTTATGGCATACAAATATTCTTCCTTGTCAACTTGATAAAAATTAAATGTACAATATAATACTTTACTTGCCAAATTTCATTAACATATTTTACCATAATTGTCGAATTGTAGCAGAATTTGAATAAAATATATTAGGGGGTATGTGTATGTATAGTTAGAAAATGGAAGAACTTCCATGATAGACTGGTTTAGCCTTTCGATTAAGTGGTTTGGGGTCATGTCAAGCACCTTGAGTGGGTTCCTAATCTAGACCTGGCTTTCCCCCTGTTCTGCCCCACTTTCCACTTCTTTCCAACCTAATTTCTGCATTATGGACTGTAGACCTGAGATCTTGGACCTCAAGGTTAGGGTCAACCTTTTTGGTCTATGTTGACCTTGACCCTGACCTAGGTCAAGGTTGACCTTGACCTTAACCCAGGGTTCAGATCCCGGGGTCCCACAGTTTCTAGATGTCGGTCTTTGCAAAAGTTGTTTCCCGCTTCCAAGTCAGCTATTTTGGGTTCCGAAACATCGATTCCTAAATTATATTTAATGTAAGTCCTCTCCTAGGGGTAAAGGATTTAATGGGAATTTAATTATCCTATGTCAGTTACCTTAGAAGATTGTGCCCTAGTTTCATATAAAAGGGAGCTTTCTCCTCTCATTTTCTCTAAGTCTTCTAATGGTGATCAAGCATTCTCAAATTATCATCAAGTGCAATTCCAACAAGATAAGGAGCAAGAATTAAAGAAAGCATTCATCCATCCTCAAGCATTCTAGCATCCATTTTCATGAAGGAAATCCCTTGGAGGCCATTGAAGGATTCAAACTACATAGTGCCCTTTTGGTGATCTCTCCATCCACCTTATTCCAAGCCTCTTCCAAATCAAGAACCCACTCAAGAATTCATGTTGGAGATATATAAGAAAGAGATTGAAGACATCCTACATTCTATAGTCCAAATTTTGGTGTATACTTGTGGATCCACGTATTTGAATCCGCCACAAGGACTTTTTACAAGCAAGGTGAATTTATGCATTTACTTTGTTTACTTCTACAATTTCAATTACATATATTTAAGGTTAATTCAAAAACCAGGGTTTGACTAAGGAAAACCCCTCCCCCCAACAAAAAAACCTCTTTTTCTTGCAGGAACAGGTTTGGGACTGTGGATTTGGACTCGGATCTGGATACCCTTTTAGGCTTTCTTTCGGACTCCGCAAACAGATTTTTTGTTGACGCTATGTAGGTCAGGGTCGACATTACTGGGTCAGGGGTGACATTTGTGGGTCAAGGTTGACCTTTTTCATAAGACAATGTCAAATCAGAAAAATATTTATGGGTTTTGTTCATCTCGACATTCTGGTTCCGGATCATACTTCAAATTTTCTAGAAACAGTCTACAAACCTCAAAAAATAGCATTTTACGGATCTGCAATTCTTTAAGGTTGTTTCTTCTTCTCATCCTTTTCAATTACTATCATCTATCATATCTAAATTGTCAATTAATAGAATTTAAGATCTCCTTCTTTGTTTTCATTTCCAAATGGTTGATTCATTTGTGCATTAATCTCTCTTTTGGGTTGATCAACTTGGACCTTTAATTTGTGCATTTGAGGATAGAAGAGGAGCATCTTATCTTCCTCATAATCACATTTCAATACAATTACAATTTAAATGTAAAGGTTAGGGAAATACACAATCAAACCCTAATAAAATAAAACTAAATAAAACAAGATTTTTCTCCCTTTACAGTGTAGTATCATGGTATACCAAGCAATGGCCTTAAGTGGCAATGAAAAATTAGAAAATTGGGGCTAGTCAACTTGACATAAAAATTTGAACATCTTATCAACCTTATCTGAAAAAGTTGTAACAATAAAATCTATAGGAAATTGAATGTAGTTTCTAAAATACTAGCCCTTTTCTAAAAAATGATAATTAATCTAATTGTTGAAAACTTTAGATTCCAATGCAGTTGTACAAAAATTTCAGGAAAAAGGGATAAAAAGTACGTGTATGTCTGAAAACTTTAATCACAATCAAATTATGATATATTTTCACAAGAATCTATATATAAGTAGACTCATGCCTGAATGTAACGCATATTTTGTTTAATTTTTTCCTAAATAAATAATTAATTATGAATTTTCTTCTACAACTTATTCAGAATAAAAAAACTCTTGTGTCTGACCACCTTAACTAATTCTGAACTTTACAAAATTGAAAACTTTTTTTTTCTTATAGTAGGCAAACCATAGAATGTGATGCATGTTTCAGATTTCAAAACGGTTAAACCGTTTGGAAGTTATATTTGTTTTTCAATCAGTTTTTCAATTAGGACTTTAGAGGTAACTCAATTAGAAAATAATTAATAATTACTTAATGAACTCAAAATTTAACAGCAATTATATTGATGGAAAGTGGGTAATCTCTTTAAGAAACCCTTTTTGTTTCATCAATTTTGGGTGAAAAAAGGTCATAAGGTATTATTGGGTTTAATGGGAAGTAGTATTGAGAGGGGAGGGGTGAATCAGTATCTTTAAACCTTGTTCATGTTCTTTAATCAATTAACCTTTGTAATCAATTGCATATCCATTCAATCTGATCTACACTATCTTTGTGAGAGTTACATGCATCAATTCATAACATTAATAAACATGTGAATCATTCATAGAAACATTCATGAACATAATTGACACATAACACAAGATATGATATCGCAGAAAACTCCTATTAGGAAGTAAAAGCTCTGGTGGGGATGACACCCACAAAACTTCACTATCTGCAGAATGGAAGGGGTCGGTTAAGGCTTACAATTTTGATCACTTATGATGATCTACCCTGTTAGGAGTATCAGTGGAGACCTGTTAAATTATACTGTATTAAGAGCTTCTAGCAACATTGTTAAGTGTGCACTCGGTTAAGAGATTTGATATTAGACTGTTAAATCCACCTTTCTTGAAATTATTTCTTACACTTTGCTCCACTTGTTAGAATGATAGAAAATTACAAATTGACCTGGTAAATGCAATCTCCTATTGCTGATATGGATCCTATGTAGTTCACATAAAAAATAATATCACCTTATCTATGATTGAATAATACCTCTGATTATTGGTTTCCTCTGTTCTTGATTCTGCTAACAAAATTCTTCTTTTTCTTCTCTAGTTCTTGAAAATCTCAATTCAATCCATAGATGTGCTCATTCTGTCCTCCTCTCTCTTACACACACACACACTCTAATAAATGATTACATCATCTATTTATAGATGGATTGATTTCATCGAGTTGATGATAAAAAGAATGTTAACTCTAAGATCAGGTTTACAACTTGCACCTAGATCTCCTAGCCTATGTGTTTTAAATTAGTTAGACTAATTAAAACACTTACACTAATGTTTATTGTCCCTGAAGAAATGGATTTAAAAAAATTAAATATCCTATAAATAGAATACCATTGATTTATCTAACGTGGAAGTCAGGTCCACTTTTTGCGGGCTGCAACTGAATTTCGGTTTTGTCTTTCAGTCATGCTTGACTGTCCTTCAATTTTTACTGTCAGTTGCACTAAATCTATTTTGTCGATCTGCACTGTAACTTGCATTTTGGGTTCCTTTGTTGGGTTCCACTTTATCTCTCTGCATTGTGATTTTTGGTTTACACACTACCTTGTGTCATCAGTTCATTATGTACTTAGTCATTCTTGGTGATCTGTCAATCTGATCTTCGGTTTTCCCTTTACTGTCTTTCAGTGTAGGCTTACCAAAAGTGTTTTTTTAATACTAATGACAAATTAATGTCATCAATCTCCCCCTTTGACATTAGTATCAAAAAACTGATATGTGCAAAATACTAACAAAATGTTAAGTATATACAACATATATAATCCTTAGTTATTTAATGACTCCCCTATGTATATGCCGATATATCTATACATAAGATATATTTTCCTTCTTCATATCACTGTCCCTTTATAAATATACATAAACATATCTACCTTTTTCCCATTCTGAGTAAATGTACATAACATTTTAAATGATATTTTGTACAAGTATCATTTCCCCCTTTATTTGATATTAAGGGCAAAGGTCAATTACCTTAGAGCTTATCAAAAATGTGTGAATGAGAAGACTTAATGTCTTCCACCATTTTCTCCAATTGCTTCTTCAGGTTTTCTAGATCCATTTTCTCATGTGTTATTTTGGCATGCATATCATAGATGTTGACTGCTATAGACATCTCGGGAGTTGCTATCAGTTGCCATGCTGAACTGATATGTTGTTGTAGCAGTGTGAGATTTGGCAAAATTTGAGCCTATAGCTTGGTTACTTCTTCTCTGAATCATGTCTCTGCCTCCCACATCTCTTGCCTTAACCTTTTTACTTCTATTATATTTTCATATAATGCATTTTGACTACATTTTCTCCATCGATTGTTAGGCTACTAGCACTGTTTGCTAGATCTGTATCTAGCTTTGCTATATTTTCACTATTTTCTTGAGTGAACTTTTCAATTGTGCTTAGCTTTTGAATTAAGGTTATAGCTTCAGATATAATGGGGTCTTATTTAGATATGAATTCTGACAGCTTTACCTTATTCTTAGCCACTTCTTGGCTAATGTTCTCTAGAAGCTTTTGTTGATACTTCATTTCTTCTCTCTCCTTAATTGCCTTCTCAGCATCAATGTTCTGAGTAGTGATGGCATCGGTGAGGATAGCTAGTTGACCAATTATTGGTTTTCTTTGATCAATATCAACATCGGGTACAATTTGGTGTAAAATGTCCCGTGTTGTCTCTAGTACCATTGATTCCTTATGTTGTTTCTTCATCTTTTCTTGTAATGCCTTCTTTTGGCATATTTCTCCATATTCTTATAGTGCATCCATGTCAAGTGTAGTGGGGTCACACTTTGGTATTTCTATGATTTCATCCAGTGTAACCTCCAACTTGTTCTTCTTTTTCTTCTTCTTCTTCTTCTTTTGTGACTCAGTGGAATGTAGCACCATTGCTAATTTCTCAGCCTTTTCTATTGTACTTGATGATGTGACTTGTTGTGCTTCTTTTTTCTGCTTTGCATCAGTTTCAGATCATCAGGTGTCTACAGACATCTCTACATTCACCTTAGCATCATTGGTGGCACCTTTGTCTATTTTCTCAGGAGTTCCATCTTTTGGCTTGTCTCCTTCATTGCTGTCCTTTACATCATTTATTTTGGTGTTCTCATTCTTTTATGGAGTTTCCACATCTTTGTCCTTATCTCCTTCTTAACCTTGTTAGTGTCGGTTACATCTTGAGTGTCTCTGATGTTTTTCTGACCATCAGTGTTATCTTTATTTTCTTCTTCTCCTGCATCCTTTGGAGTTTCCTTGTTAGGTGATTTACTTGATTCTTGTATGATATTGATAGCTTGTATCAATATTGGTAGTTTGCCTGGAATGTTCACCTGTGCTCCATGAGTTGTTGTGTCTTGTTCCTCAATTGTATCTTTTACAATAGTGACATCTTCATCCTTATTGATTTAATTTGTTGGTTCATCAGTAATTTTCATGATATTGGTGTCCACAATGTTGTCATTGGTGGTATCATCCCATGTTTCATCTACCACATCTGCATTTTTTTCCCCTGTTGTATCATCTTTGTTTGCCTTATCAACATCTTGTTGTTGAAGGTCTTTGTCAGGGTTGTCTTTCTCAACTGGCCTATTCATGATCTTGTACCATTTATTGTGATTGTCCTTTTCAATTTCAATCAACTTTCCTTCAAGAAATTTGTATGCCCTTAGCTTCAGTGAGAATTTTTTCTTGTGTTTCTCCATCATTTCCTTTATCTCTACCTTTGTAGATTTAGGCAACATTAGAGACACAAGTACTCTCTCTCTAATTTCTTTCTCATTTTCCAAAGCAATTGTCCAACAAGTAGTAATCTATCCAATAGTTCCTGTGGTACATAACTTCCTTCAAATTGCATGGGTACATATTTTAAGTTATACATCTTAGCTGTCATGGCTTCTTCAATTTTGTTTTGATCTTCTTGATTTCTATTCCCCCATTTTCTAATGTGTGGATCAGTAATGGATCCATAATTATCAATATAAACACAAATGTCATCAATAGTGTCAGGGTCTTTTACCTTGACATTTCTTGCCTCCAAGGCTTAATCTCGCTGGGTGTCCTCTATGTCCTCTCAGGTTCTGAAATATTTTCTACCCTTCTTTTTTTTTCATCTCTTCGGTGTAGGGGATTTTCTCTTATAAGTCCCGACTTTTCCTTTCTTAAGAGGTGAAGGAGTAGACTCTTTAGACGTTTGGCTTATATTCCTTGAAGCATTTGTACTTCTTGGTCTCTTTGATGGTGGAGGAGGTGGTGAATCTGACTTTGTTTCCTCTGAGTCAAGCTTTTCTTCATCTTTACCGATAGACACATGTTCTTTGGTTTCCTCCTCTTGTTTTATCTCTTCATCTTGCTTAGCTTCTTCCTCATCTGTAGATAGAATATTCTTGAGATTCTTTACCATTTCTTCCTTCTTTTTCACTATCTTTTTTACTACTAGGCCTAATTTAATTCTTGTCTTGGCCTCCTCATATGTGCCAAACCTTGGTTTCTTTTTGTCCAGTGGCTCATTGATTAAGGAGTCAATTTCCTTTATTGCAAGATCAATGTTGATCTCATATTCTAGTGGTTGCAACCATTCTATTCTTGCTACTACAAGTTTGATGTAAGTATGATATGTGTCGACCATGAAGCATATCTCATCTTTATATTGCTTGGGGATTCTTACCCTCTTTTGCATTCAGTCTTTGAATACATTAAAGTATTCATCCATGACAGTTTCAAAATTATCTCCTAGAACATTTATGTGCTCATTAATTTGCATGGTTAGCGTCTTGGTGCTGTCCCATTTTACATCTCCAACAGATGGGAAATTTTCTTGAAGATAAAAGAAAATACACATGATTAATGAGCCAAACTTACAGGTGCTTGACTTTGCATTCCTAAATATTTTTAGGTTTTCCTTCAGCTGATTCAGGAGTAGCTCAGATAAGTCCAGCTGTATACTTTTCTTCATGATTTTTTAAGTTGTGTCCACATCACCTGATGAAATACTATTTAATCTACTGGCCTGGAAGAATTTGTAGCCCAATACACATGCACCAAACTTAATCTTGTCATCGGTTATTGTTGTCACTTTCAATCCATGGCCATCCCATTTGGCTCCAGTCATCTTTTTGGTCTCTGCCTTTGGTGGATGCTTTAGCACCTTTACTTTATCGGTTACAGGGTAACCGGTGACCGCATGGATGACATCTCAAGTTATTTCCTTCGGTTCATCCAACCATAACTTGTTATTGTGCATTCTACTTAGCACTAACCGAATCCAGTTAGTTTTGAAGACCTTAGGAAACTTTACGGAATTGGTAAGCCCTTTTACCTCAATGTGCTTGTTTTCTTCCTTAAGGGTTCCATCATCGTTATAATGCTTATGGTAAGATTCTTCCATCTCTGACCTTCCAATCTCTGCAATCTTGCAGTGTATGAAGGATCAGATGTCTTCAACGAGCAAAACCCTAGCGGGTATGCGCAAAAACCCACCAGTGTCATCAGGTTGTGAGGAAACCTCTAGATGAATCTTATATTTGGGTTCCTCATATGCATTATTTTTTATGAGTTCAAATTCATCCTTCTTTGCTTTCTTAGCTTTTACGAATCGTGATGTTGATGCCATTTTCAGAAATTAGGGCTTCTATGTAAATGTGTGAAAACATGGAGTTGTCGGTCTATAGAACTTACTATTGTGTTTGTAATGATCTCTGAGCTATTTTGAAATGCTTGTAGGTCAAGTCATGATCGCTCTGCAACTTGGTTCCTTTCTGCTCAAAATTGCCTTCGCTCGCTCTGCTCTAGGTGTTGTGACAAATGAGTCACTCTGATGCCCTATTTACAGTCATTGCCCTAAAGCACATGTAATAAATGCTCACCAAATTGTCAATGTTTAAAGACTGAGTTCATCAGTGAAGACTTTATCACCATCAGTGAGGCTTACTGCATTTCTGAGCAGTCAAAATTGACTTAGCCTTTACCGATAGGTTTCAGTAACACAGACATCTTGTTCATGTGCTTTGAATATCGACGCGTCTTGGTCAATACTAATAAATTTTTCTTGTAACTGACGTCTCTCGGTAAATATAGGTAGTCTTTCCTTTAAGTGTATACCGACGGGTTTCAGTATATATGCCCGAAGACATAGTTTTCATATATTTCAACAAGTATAACCATGATGCATCTTTCTTATTCTAATTTGGTATTATTTTATCATATTATGGAACTGATGTAAAGTAATAGCTTAGTGTTAGTGTAGTTCCATACTTACTTTTTCTGCTTAGGTGGGGTTGGTGATGTCACCGGATCCAATGGATGGGGTGTCACCATCTGCATTGCTCATTCCAGCTTCATCATTGCTTGAAGCTTTTATCCACATCTTATCTCTAGCCCTTCGGATATCTTCAATGGTGTTTCCATTGGGGTATGTTCTTGTCTCTGTCATTGGTCTATGTAGTCCTTTTTTAGATGATCAACTTTATGACAATGTAAGCATGCTATTCCAGGGTTAGTCCATCCTCTAGAATTTCTAGTCCATAGTCTCATACAGTTTGTAGTAATGTGGCCATATCTACCACATGTTGTACAGTTTGTCCAAGTACTGTAGTCCCATACATATTGATTACCGATTCTCTTTGGTTGATATGGAGTTTCTTGACCTTTTGGCTTCCATGTTTTCCTTTTATTTTTCCAACATTCAAAACTTGTGTGCCCATAGCTTGCATGTAGGACAGTATTTTTCCATGTAGGTTTCCTTCTTTGGTTGATCCATTTTAGACTTACATTCATATTCCTTATGTCCTTTCTTGTTACATTTATAACAGAATCCTATGAATGAAGGTGTAGATTTAGGAATACCTTTCATTTTTCCTCTACACACATTTGTTGTGTGACCTTGTTTTCCATAGTGTTTGCATGTAAGCTTTCTTGGTCTTGGATTTTCATAAACATTCTTTGGATTGGATTGATTTGATGATTCTCCATTTTTGGTAAATCCTAGACCGTTGTTGTTGTTGACTCTTCCTTGTCCTTCCAGAAATTCATCCATTCTTTTATTTCTCTCTTCAGCCTTTCTGATAACTTCATTATGTTGTTGCGGAATTCTAACCTCCTACTTTAGTTTTTCATTTTCTTCTCTTAGTTCACCGATAATCTATATTCTTTCAATGAGTTCAACATTCATTCTGTTTGCTTCTTGACTCATAAGAATAATTTGATTTGTGAGCTCATGGTGATTCCTTTTCTTGAAGTTTCTCTGTAATCTTCCTCATGTCATTAGTAGCTAGTGTTCTTTCTATTTCAGCTTGCCTAGCAGAACTCGTCACATCAATCATTCTAACCATCTAGGTCTCTTGACCGATTTGCAACATCTTTATTTGCTTTATCAGATGTTGATTGATCTCCTTTAGATTTGTGACATTCTCTTCTGATGTATCTGATGCTTTTCTTGTATTTGATCCTGAAGACTCAAAGAAATCTAGAATCTCTTCTTCTTGATAATCCTTTTCATTGCTTCAAGTTTCCATACCTTTCCTCTCATCAAGAAAATGTCTCATGTTGATTCTGGCTTCTTTATATTATTCATAGAACATCTGTATCTCAAGCTTTTTATTCTCAATATTTTTATCAAGTTTGTACTTCTCCATTGTATGATCTTTTCTCTTAATATTTTGAGCTTACCAAGAAGAGACTTAGCTCTGATACCAATTTTTGGGTTTAATAGGAAGTAGTACTGAGAGGGGAGGGGTGAATCAGTACCTTTAAAACTTTTTAATATTTTTTAATCAACTAACCTTTGTAATCAATTGCATATCCATTCAATCTAATCTACACTATCTCTGTGAGAGTTACATAAATTCATAACATTAATAAACATGTGAATCATTCATAGAAATATTCATGAACATAATTAACACATAACATAAGATATGATATCGCAGAAAAATCCTGTTAGGAAGTAAAAACTGCAATAGGGATGGCACCCACAAAACTTCACTATCTGCAGAATGGAAGGGGTTGGTTAAGGCTTACAATTTTGATCACTTCTGGTAATCTATCCTATTAGGAGTATCAATGGAGACCTGTTAAAGTCTACTCTATTAAGATCTTTTAGAAACATTGTTAAGTGTGCACTCGGTTAAGAGATTTGATATTGGACTGTTAAATCCACCTTTCTTGAAAGGATTTCTTACTCTTTGCTCCACTTGTTAGAATGATAAAAAATTACAAATTGACCTGGTAAATGCAATCTCCTATTGTTGATACAGATCCTATGTAGTTCACATACAAAATAATATCACCTTAACTGTGATTGAATAATACCTCTGATTATCAGTTTCCTCTATTCTTGATTCTGCTAACCAAATTCTTCTTTTTCTGCTCTGGTTCTTGAAACTCTCAATTCAATACATAGATGTGCTCGTTCTGTCCTCCTCTCTCTTACACACACACTCTAATGAATGATTACATCATCTATTTATAGATGGATTGATTTCATCTAGTTGATGATAAAAATAATGTTAACTCTAAGATCAGGTTTACAACTTGCACCTAGATCTCCTAGTCTATGTGTTTTAAATCAATTAGACTGATTAAAACACTTACATTAATATTTCTTGTCCCTGAAGAAATGGATTTAAAACAATTAAATATCATATAAAAATAATACCCTTGCTTTATCTGACGTGGAATTCAGATCCACTTTTTGTGAGCTGCAACTGACTTTTGGATCTATCTTTCGGTCATGCTTGACTGTCCTTCATTTTTTACTGTCGGTTGTACTGAATCTATTTTGTCATTCTATACTGTAACTTGCATTTTGGGTTCCTTTGTTGGGTTCCACTTTATCTCTCTGTATTGTGGTTTTTGGTTTACACACTACCTTGTGTCATCGGTTCATTCTGTACTTAGTCATTCTTGGTGATCTGCCAATCTGATCTTCAATTTTTCCTTTACTGTCTTTCAAAGTAGGCTTACCGAAAGTGTTGTTTGAATACTACTGACATATTAATGTCATCAGGTATATGGTCGAAGTCTGGAGATCAAAGGAAATATGGTGACCACATTTTTTGAGTTGATCATCCATGTTTGGCATTGCATAACCAAAACCCAAGGCAAATACCAAAGCTAATCGAATATCTGAAATAATATCCGACATCCGATATTTTCGCATATCTGATATTATCGGATATGCAAAATGTCTCGCCCAATTTCAACATTTCAATTCCAAATGCTATTTTCAATTTTGATTTTAGTTTTTTAGTATTATATTAATAAATTATTATTATATTATTATATTTATATTAGTATTGTATAATAGTATAATAGTAGTATTAATATATTATTATTATTTATATTACTATTGTATAATAGTATTATATTTATTAATATTTATATTATAACAACAATACCTAGGAGAGAGAGAGTGTGTGTGTATTATAATATAATATTATAATATTAGGGTGCAAGCACAAAGTTGAGTGCCAATTCCGCAGAAGTCCGCGGCCAAAAAAAATTGACAAATAGAAATGGGCACCCGTTTTTTAAAAACGGGTGCCCGAGCCGTAAATATAAAACGGGTGCCCGTTTTGGTTCGAGTGCCCGTGGCAAAACGGGCACCCGTTTTTTAAGAAACGGGTGCCTGTTTTTAAAAAAATGGGTGCCCATTTTTTAAAACTATTTAAAATTTGTTTTAAACCATTTTGCAAATCATTTTCACAATTTGCAAAACGGGATTACATTTTTCTCTGGACAGGTACCCATTTTTGAGAGCTACCATCGACCCCCTTGCTGCCATTTTTCCTACTACAGGTACGTATTATTATTTTTTTATTAAAAATATTTTTTATTATTGTTTTTAATTAGTTTAATGTTAAAAAATGTACATTGTGTTTAATGTTTATGTAGTTTTTTTAAATAGAATTAAAATAAATTTTTATATAAAGTTTTAAATTTTAATTTATAAATTATTTTAGAAAACTTATTTTTAATCCTAGGTAGAAAACTAAAACCTAAACCAAACGACAACTGAAACAAGAAACCCTAGGTAGAAAACTAAAACCTAAACCTAACGATAATTGAAACAAGAAACCCTGGGTAGAAAAATAAAACCTAAACACAACTGAAACAAGATTGTAAACCCTAGGTTGAAAAAAAAAATGTAAAGCTAGACAGAACTTCAAACAAAAAAATTGTAAACCCTAGGTCTAGAAAATAATGTTCAATAAACTCTCTCTCTCTCTCTCTCTCTCTCTCTCTCTTAGAACTAGTTTAATATTTAA
>MU225704.1:111320-143124 GCA_018584345.1 Thuja plicata
GGTATGGTCCTGAAACTGAAATTTTGAAAAGGGGTTTTTAAACATGCCTACTAAAATATATTTTTTACCATGTGGGTATTAAAAAAAATTACATATTTGAAAACTAGACTCCGAGCACTACATTTTCAATTAGTGAATTTTTCTGAGATTCAATCTCTAAGTGCCTCAAATTTTGACATCAATTGACTGCACATTTGAAAAATAGAAAAAACACTTCCACTTTTTGCCCAAAAAGTGGACTCAACTTCTTGCTGGCACCCATTAAATATAAATATAATTTTAATATTATAAAAAATGAAATTTATAATAGTAATTAAAACTAAAATAAATATTTAAAATAGCATGAAATAAATTTTTTTGCAACTGCATCATGATTTGATGACCGAAAGACAGTTTCAAATGGCAGAAGGTTGTTCAACATAGAGTTAAAGAAGTTTTTAAGAACAGTCAGTCAAATCCTTGACCGATGATGATGTATTGTGTTGTTGTGAATGTTTATGTGTTCTAGGGATTGTGATGATGTTTTTGATTGACGAGGATTGATGAGTTGGAATTTTCTATGATCATTATGATCAGATTTATTGGAGGTTGTGCAAGAACATTGAAGAATGTGTTGTGGTTTGACTTTTCTTTGTCAAATCGATGTGTGATGGATTTGAAGACCGACCTAAGTTTTTTAGATAGTGTTATTGATTTGTAACACATTTTAGAGTTTGTTTAATGAGCGGGAAAGATTGCAAAAAAATTTGTAAGGCGGTTAATTGCCCTAATGAACTTGTAATGTATAAATATGTAAAATGATGAAATGTACAAGTATAGATAGTGGATGTAGAGGTGTGTTCGAGAGAAGAGAGAAGAGAGAATATTTTATGTATGTGTAGCAGAGATTGAGCTTGAACTGGATCTGTATTGGAAGAGTGCTACTTTCTCAAATCATTTAATTGTTTACTCCTAACAGCTTCATCAAGCTAAATCCCTTAACCATGGAGATCCTAACAGGTCTGAATTGTAAATCCTTTAACCAAGTGACTCTTTAATTAGGGTTTGAAATCATTTAATTAGGTTACTCCTAACTGGGTAAAGCTCCTAATAGGGCTCGAGGTAAATCCCTTAACCGGGTGACTCCTAACGAGGTCTTGCTCTTAATCATGTGTACTTTAGAAGAGTGTATATTTTAGTGGGTGCCATCCCCACACATGGTTTTTCTCAATTGGGTTTCCACGAGAAAAAATTTGGTGTTATTATGTTGCATGGTTCTGGATGTTTATTCTTATTGTTTAGTTTTTCATGCAATGGATGATTATTGATGCAAATGGTTGAATGGTTAATGAAAAGTTAGAGTTGTTATATTACCGATTCACCCCCNTCCCCCCCCCCCCCCCCCCTCTTAGTAATCTTGGATCTCATAATACTAACAGATCTATGGTTGGGTTATTTAGGGTTTACAGTAGGTTCACTTATTAACATACACGGTTGGATTTTAAAGTCCAAGTTGATGACATGAATGAGGAGTCCTATTTTAAGAAGTCTCAACAACTTCCACTCTTAAGTAGCTAAAGAAAAAGCTTTTTTTAGACAAAATTCTAAAGCTTTGATAGTTGGAAGGGAATAGGAGCACAACATTATTTTCCAAATCACTAACCTTAATAATTTGAATGCTAATAAATTTGAATGATAATACTTCTAATGAGGGCTTTATTTAAGAAGTGACCTCTTTTAAAAGTTATTAACGAATAATCAAGAAATTTTCTCATCCTTGGAAAGGGATATTCTTGAGCTCATTTACACCATATTGTCACAAATAGATAACAAGGAGAAGAACTATTTATTTAGAGAAAGTTACATTTGTGGTCTTCTCTTTTGAGCGTAGTATAGCTCAGAATCTAGATAGTTTTCTGCCTACACTCCTTTGAAGATAAATTTAAATGTTTATTCTTATCATTTGCATTTTTAAAACACTTCCAGCACAAAATATTGGTTAACATTCCATTGTTTTTGTTCGTGCCTCTCATGTTTTTACTTACTGATGTCCTTTTGGGAAGGGATAATTTTTCCATCCACCAAGCCCTCGTCCTGCTATTAGTGTCACACACCCATGAATGCAAGCCTCCTACTTCCCTACACTTTCCTAGGGGAAGGATAATCTCTCTTCTATGATAGAAAAGGGCAATTTGTTGGCAGCAAGGGAGACTTTTTGAGCTCGTCCATCCTATGATAATGATAAAGAGGGCATAAATGTAATTTGCATGGTCTTTTTATCACAATAAGGTTTCAAGGGAGGAGTGTTATGATAAGCGCAAGGATCTTAGCAATAAATCAAGGTTAAATGAGTTGGACTATAATATCAAAGGTCAGCTGAGTCTAAGAGGAAGAGAACTCAAGATATATAAAAATATGGCAATGAGGGTGGTGGTCAAAAAAGGAAAAGGGAAGGTAAGCAATGTAACAAGGAGGGAAATTGAGGCACTAATGGCTTGAACATGGAGTGAAGAAATTTTTTATTTTCTCTTAATTATCCCGAAGCTTCTAAGAAGGCTATAACTAGAAAAAAAAACATTTTATTAAGCTAGAGGGAAAGACACACAATTCAAAAAATAAGGTTTCCTTACATCATAACATTCCTAAGTGGTTCTTTATGTATATCAAGAGAGTTAAATAGAATATTGTTTAACTACCTTGATATATGTGTGGTAACAATGCTCAGTATAAATGAGAATGAATTCTATAAGGCACTATTGGACTCGGTTGAGGACATGATCAAGTTCAAACAAGACATTCAAAAATAAGAGAGAACAAATGGATTAACAAAGAATTGCATATTATTAATGAGAATCTAAAAAGGGTAATCAATGTGAGTATCAACATGCTCTACGTAGGAGTGCAACTACTACATATTCCTACATATGTTGTCCCAATAAATCAAACCCAAAGTCAGATAAAATGCAAGGTGGTTGAGATTGAGGTGCTTGATCAACATTTTGTCCCTAACACACTTGGAGTTTCTTAAGGAGGTGAACGCAGTTATTTCTCTCAACTTTTTCTTCTTGCTCCTAGGTTGTTGGTTTCTTGTCTTCTTTTAGCTTTGATGAAATCGATGTTCTCTTTCCCATTTGTAGCTAGGTTGTTCTTTCTCTAAATGTTTTTCTATTTCTGCTTCATTTGGACCCCTTTCAAAAACCCATCTTTACATTTATCTAATAGAAATAATTGAATATAAACTTGAAGAGTAGATACTTTTGCTAAATATCACAACATATATTATCCTATGATACTTTTGCTAAATATCACAACATATATTTTCCTAAAGTAATAATATAGTAGTTCATTTCTACAATTGGGAAAAATAGAAGCAAGTAAGCTATTTACAAAGTAATTGGTAAAAATTAACAAATATTGTTGTCTTATAATGGAAATCCCTATGAGCAAGGCATTTATTTCAACAAGAGCTATAGTATAAATGAAACAAAAAAAGTAATTTTTATAATGCTAAAATTTTAACAAGTTTACAAAATATATATACCCCAAGGGCAATGCACCATCGATAACATACATTCAACATAAATATTCCACATAAGAAACTATACATATAGAAACAACTTTATCCCCATCAATTACAAATATGTCAGTAGTCTTAGTGAAATACCCATTTTGGAATTCTTACAAAGCAAAATGAAATATACTTTGCTAAGAAGTGAATATCAAACAAAGCCAAATACACAATCTCTTATAAAATACCTTCACAGAGGAATAATTAAAATAATGTCCTTAACTTGCTTTACTACCTAAAATCCTACTTGTGCCAATGTTCATAGCTTACCTCTTTCATATTTTAGATGGGATACCAGTGGATTCCTCCAACAAAAGATTAAAACCAAACAACAAAAAATGTGAAAATGTGCTCACGAGTATCAAATTTCTTAGCCCAACACAAATTATAAATGAATATAAAGACATATTTTAACACAAAATACTCATGAGTATCAAATTTATTAACCCAACACAAATTATAAATGAATATACTGACATCTTTAAACACGGTAACTTAATACTTGTTGAATAAATTCACCTAAACCCAAGAAAATGCAAGATTTTGGTTGTGGTTGTTGTCATTGCCACATTAATTCATAATTTATGCAATAGTTAAAGAATGGAAGCTTTCTGACCAAGTATTAGTTGTGACATGAGATTTTATCCCATCTACTCTTAACCATAACTTATGCAAATAGAATGTTATGCATACTTAATGTGAGATTGTAATCAACATAATTTATTAGAGTTAAAACATTGAGACATGTCAATTCAAATGAATAAATGTAGGTAACAAAGTTCAAACTTACATAAGGCTCATAATTGTTGATGAGTGTTTTATGACCACTCCAACATAGAATAAAGAGTCAAAGGACACTATCCTCTCTTGAGAAAACACCCCCTGTATGCTAAGATTGTGAAGATCATAGAAGCGAATCCAAGGTTCCTACTAAGAACTTGTGACTTTATGTTGGATATGAGCTTATTTGGCTTGATGTATGATGGTAATCCAAGGGGACTTACGCTATTCACTCTGAAATTATCAACTTTTTTATGTGGAATATTTAGAAATGCAAGTGCTTGATCCTAATTCTAACAAGGCTTTGAAATATAGTGCAAAGAGTAAGGGTTTAATGATCCTATTCTAATCCTAGAATGAAAGAGATAGTAAATGTTTTAATAATATCTACTAGACTTAGCTTTGTCATCAACTTCCACCAAGCTAATGAAATCTTCTAAGGTAAACAATAGATTTTCAAATCACTGCTAACAACACCAACACCATCAATAAGATGCATATCAATGAGCAAGAAATAATTGAAGTTAAGCTTATATTAAATTCCATTTGACCATGCAAAGTAATTTGCAATCAACAAACTACAAGTAGTATAGATTAAGCGACTGTCAGAAAGGTGCATTCAATATTTCTTTAATCCAACTAAAACACTTAAAGAAAATTCTAAACCATGGTTGAAAAACTCGTACTCAACAACTTATTTCCAAGGGCCAAAAAGCAAATCGGCAAACAATTGGTGATTACTCGACAAATTCTCGGCAAGAAAATATTATTAGAGTAATAAAGTGATTCCACTTATTAATTAAGTCATCTTGATTTAATTATTAAGTCACTAATTATCTCTCTTTTATGTAAGCTAATCTTTAGGCATATAATAATTAAGTCTTTTATTAATTATTATTATGCAACCTAGATATTTCCCCTTTAGGGTTTCGGTATTCTTTTATAAGGATTCACTCTTTGTAAATTATTAATGAATAGAGGATGTTATTGCATTGAAATTTTTTCTCCATTGTTTGCACAATATGTTTCCTCTTCCATTGATCTGTGATTTTTGGCCTCCATAGCTTTTTTGCTTCTCTCTTTCTATGACAGGTTTGCATGCAGGTGATTCTTGGGAGTTGTGGGTTGATAGTTTTCATCAACTCCAATATGGTATTAGAGTTCCTCCCTTTCATGCCCATGTTCTCTTCATGAGATTGTTTTGTTCGTTCCCTTCAGATCTATCTTTTTGAGAGATTTTCTATGAAAAGTTATGTGGATTTGGGGTGGAGATATTTTTCGGAGCACTATGGGCATGCACTAACCTCACGATCACGTCTAGAATGCCCCATAACCCTCATTTTCATATAAGGCACGTCCTATTTGGACAAAGTTGAATTTTGGGCGCTATTTTTGCATGCACGACATTTGGCACACTTTATGAGGCAAAAATCTACCTCGATTTTGACGATGCCTCAAAATTTGTGCCTGATTGCATGGAGAGAGAAAATGGCATTTCTTTTTATGTTTTTGCATTAAAAAGGGAAAAAATATTCTTTTTTTTTTGTTGTGGGGCCCACCCCTATTGCTGAGCTCAAAGCTCGCAACCGAGCCCAGAGCTCACATCTGAGCCCGAAACTCGCAACCAAGCTCGAAGCTCGTCCATTGCCTGTTGCACCACCAGCCACCAGCAGCGGTGCCCTCTTCTACCACCTCCACTCCCAAAGCCACCAGAGAGCCACCAGGCTCATTTTTGTGCCTTTTTAGGGGAAATGTCTATTGTTTTCTCATAACTTGAGAAAACAGAGGCATTTTTTGCCAAAAAAGATATCGACAAAAAGCTGGTTCTGAGGTCGATCTAATGTTTTAGGTTTGGTTATCTGATTTTTCCGTCTTGCAGGGTTTTTTACCTATCAAATTTAGGGTTCCATTTTGCGCTCTGGTCACTATCTTGCTCCTCCATACTCCATTTTTTGACTTCCGCATGATGTCGAAAAGTTGGTTTTGTTCTCCTTCCTTTTCTATGGGTCTCACACCCAGAATTTGCTCCATATATATTTTATTCAGTTTTTTTCTTTATGGAATTATGGTGGATATCTTGGATGTTTCAGGTCCTGGGATAGTTTCATTTCTGGATATTGTATACATCTTTTATTGTAGCATTTTTTAAAAACACACTGAGATAAAGTGTCATCTTGCATGTTTGGGATCCCGCATATTTTGTGCCTGATTGTACTCGCACTATATTATAAAGTTCCATGGGCAGTTTGATGTTTGCCTTGTTTTCCATCTACCTTTGTCAAGTGAGTGTTCCTTCCACGACATTAGCCTCATGATGTGTGTCAAGAGAGTGATCCTTCCATGACACCATCATTTATATGTGTTTGTGCGTTCTTCATCATGCAGTGTTTCTTGGCAGCCTGACTCAATGTACCTGTCATGCCTCTCCCTACTCAGCATTATGGGGCATATCTCTTGTTGGTTCTAATGCTTCCTTGGTTTGATGGAATGATCTATATATTCTATATTTGTAACCTATGTACTAGGCGTATGCAGTGGCTGGGTACCTATGCATTTTGGTGAGATGGATCATTTACCACATGGACACTCTTTCATTCCTATTTTGGAGGCATCCTTCTATCTTCGATTGATTAGCACTTCAAGATTTGTTTACAGTCTTCTCTAGCTAATCATGTTCTATTACAGTGGAGATTCCAGTAGTTATTTTTTGATAGTGTTTGCACCATATGCTTCAGAGGTGTTCTACATGTTCTTTCTTTGTTCCTATTTTATGAGACATTCTCTAGTTTGGAGGCTTCTTCAGTCCTTCACTAGGCTTTATCTCTTTTCATAGAGGAGTTTTTCCCACTGGGTTTTCTCCTTTTTCTACTCTTTACAGAGATTTTTTGTACTTGGGTACCTGATCAGGCCTTGTTTTTGGGACCCATTTCTTGCTTTCAGTAGTTGTTTCTAGTTTTTAACTTCTCCCTAATATTATCTTAAGGGGGGGTGTTAGAGTAATAAAGTGATTCCACTTATTAATTAATTCATCTTGATTTAATTATTAAATCACTCATTATCTTTCTTTTACTTAAGCTAAACTTTAGGCATATAATAATTAAGTCTTTTATTAATTATTATTATACAACCTAGATATTTCCCCTTTAGGATTTCCCTTTTAGGGTTTTAATATCCTTTTATAAGGATCCCCTCTTTGTAAATTATTAATGAATTGAGGATGTTATTGCATTGAGAGTTTTTCTCCATTGTTTGCACAATATGTTTCCTCTTCCATTGATCTGTGGGTTTTGGCCTCCATATCATTTTTTCTTTTCTCTTTCTGTGACAGGTTTGCATGCAGGTGATTCTTGGGAGCTGTGGGTTGATAGTTTTCATCAACTCCAATAAATTTGCAACTTACAAATTTGCTTAAATTTAAAATTAGAAATACTTTATTTAAAATATAAAAGAGGAGATGCATCTAATGAGTCAATAAATGAGTAAACAAAAGAAACAAGATGAGTCTAGATATATTTAAATGCAAATGGGGTACAAAAATGGCATCCCCATGTGGAATGTTGATGGCTAGTAGCCTGATAGTCTAAAGAAAAATTAAAATAACAAATATCTTTGTAAAACTATAAGCAAATATAGTACAATATCAAAATAGTCTACATCTTCATCTTCCCCTTCCCATCATCTCTAGAAAAATTACGAGAGGGAAGTCTGATGTGGTTATGCCTCCTCCCTCTGCACAACTATTTGTGACTCGACCTCCATCCTGGATGTAGATGGTGCTAGCTTTGGAAATGACTCCTCATCATCCTCAACCTCATAATCATCCTCAATATCATCCAATCCCACTATAAATCCATCCTCCTTTGTATCCTGCCTCTCCAAATTGTAGATCTCATCCACTATAAACAATGGAGGTTGCTCATGTGATGGCCAATCATAGTAAAGAACTATGTTATCCAAATCAAGTGGACCAAAAGGTGTTTCCTCTACCTTCCTTGTACACAACCAAAGGTTATATTGCACAAAGAAAAGGTTATTGAAGCATTTATGTGGTAACGTGTTCCTCTTCTTCATGTGGATGCCCTCGAATAAGCGCCAATTGCGCTCACAAAAGGATTAACTACAAGGTTGGCATAAGATTCAGAGGGCAAGTCTTTGAAAATTTGGGACATTTCCACCCCAATTTCTCCACCAAGCATCTACAAAATAAAATATTGAATAGTTAGAAAGTAAGGTGAAAACATGTTTTAATTTTTATCTACTTATAATGCATGTGAAAGACTTCAAAATTCCAAATATTATACCTAGGTTTTGAGTATTTATTTCTCTCTTGGCCATGTTTGAATAAAATAGCTTTCCCCTTGCATTCTTGTACATGTCCAATTCGGAATAAGTGAGATCTCTTACCTCAGCCTCGGGTATCATCAGCTACATGCATTTAGTGAGGCCCTCGATGACCTCTCCATTGGGATCTGAGTAGGATGGCGACAAGAAAAAATGAGGTTTGAGGAAGTATCATGTTGCATAAATGGGTTGGTGGAGCTGATTGTTCCACCTCCTATCAATAATTTGTCATATGGGGTCAAATTTGAGGGTGTCCCCCTTGTAGAAATTTTTGATAGCCTCCTTGGCCCTATCTATGGCCTCATAGAGATATATCATTGGGGTTTGAGCCCCATTGACCAAGAAAATAACTCTAACCAAGGAATTCAACACCTACAATTGAAAAGTACAAAAAGATTAATCATTAAAGTTATAAATTAATATTGAAATACTTGAAGACAAAAAAATTAAATATTCAATTTTTGAAGTTTTCAAGTTACCTTCACAATATTTGTAGCTCTTTGTGCAAATTGGTTATTGAAGACCATAGATGCAAAATTTTATCCATAATGCTTCTTTGAATAACTTGAGTCTATCCATGCTTGACTCAAACATTTGCTTCAAAGAAGTCAAAGAAGTCAAAGAATATTTTGCAATGTTATGAAAATCATTTCAAACCTTGTGACTCCCACTCTTACCAACTCCTTCCCTTGGGTGTGTTCTCTCATCAAGCGAAGAACCCAAGAGTGATTGAAGATTTATTTTGTGATCTTTCTTGCATCATGTATAGCCGGTCTCACCCAATCTAGTATTTTGATGTCCTCCAAAAGAAGGTCAAGGACATATGTTTTACAAGGAGTCCAAAAAAGTGTACTATATTTGTCTTTGAGCTGGATCTTACTCATTTCCACATATGATGTTGCACTATCAGTTATGATTTGCACCACATTATCAATTCCCACCTCCATTACAACTTGCTCTAACACTAGAGCCAAAGTTTCAGCAAATTTTTCCATTCGTCCATCCATTTGAAAGAATGGTGCAAAAACATTGTTTCCATTATATTTTTTGCTCTTCCACCACTCATTTTGCCACAGAAACTGCATTTGTGAGAAACTTACAAGTACGAAGTAAAATTAACGTTCAATAAAGTACATAATTTTGAATCAAAAAAAACTTGCATTTAACAAAAATAAGTTATTACCATAAATAAATAAAAAGAACATAAATTTAGTCTACACTCTAAAAATCAAAACTCAACATAAGCTATCTGTAATCACCTAAATTTGGTCTAGCAAACCTATATAGCCCCTATTTATAATTAATTGGTCTTAATAAATTATAAATCAAAGGCATTCATAAGCTAGACGCAAAATCCTAATTATGAGAGCACTTAATCAAATTTTCTTACATAATTTTAATCCTGACTTGTTGAATCAAATAATCAATCCTAAAGCCTAAAACACTTAAACTGCACAAAATGTTGGGATAAATCAAAATGTCCTAAAGTCCCTTTTAAATAAAAAAGAACCCATTCACACATGTGTGAGCACATTGAAAATCAAATAAAACAAATAAAAGGAAAAATACCAATTTTGTCTTATTCTCCACAAAGTTGGCTAATCAAATCACTTGGATCAAGCTCACATGGATTGAGGGAAGTTGCATCTTCACCGTTTCTCATTTCCTTTTTCCTCTTAATCTCAACCATCCATCTCTTGGAATTTCCTAGAAAATGGATAGCTCCCTTGCTCAACATAACAAGAAGATTTGGAGAGTAGAGTTATAATGTTATTTTCATTCTAGGGTTTTATTGTGCACTCTTAGCTCTTTCTCATATAGTAGTTTACCTTCATATGCATTTGTATTTTCATTTCTTAGTAAAATGGAATCTTTGTTTTCTTTCATAGTTTAATGGTAGATGCATTACTCATATTCTTAGTAGTTTTCTTTCCACTTTAGCTTCATTCATCATGGTTACTATGCATTTAGCCTCCTAGATTATGCACTATCATTTTCAAATCTTTTGAGAGAAAAGCATGCAAGTATATGCATATTTCTCATGCTTGCATTTGAATCTTCCATTTTGGGGTAGTCAATTGACTGATTCTCCATGTCCAATATGATGGGCACTCATGAGAATCACACTCGCTTCAACTAGGAAGCAATAAGCTGATTTCAACGGTATTGATACAATGTTTGATTCTTGTCTTGATGCTAACCCCTTTTGATGTAATGGTTTATTGAAGTGTTTGGTTGCATATTTGATGACACATTTTTGGCACCCACCGTGGGGCAGAAAAATTTTTTTTGCCTCATTTTTGTGATTTTTGCACATTATTGACGAAACCGCGATCACTGTCGTATTGTCCCTTATTCCAGCTCGTATGATAATTCTGTATTCAGTAGTTTATCGTATGGAAACACATGATCTATCGCACGAGTCTGCTTTGAAATTTTATTTTCATTTGGGACTATTAGTTTTGTCATGTGGCAGTTAATGCAAACCTATTTTGTCATATGGTAACTCATGCTTTGTCTTATGAATTTCACTGACAGACTACTTTTTGTGTTTTTTTGTTTAAAAAACAAAGAGTATTTTTAGGGTTCATATTGGACTGGTTTTGATCTCCTAACCCCTAGCACGTGTTCAATGATCTTTTTGCTCTCTGGTTTTGTAGCTTAACTGGTTTTTTGCAGAACATTTTGACAAAGATTTGCTTACCAAAGTCTCACTAGCACACAATTTGCAAAGATTACTAATGTTTTTGTGCTTTTAGGATGCTTTGAAAGAAAGAAAAATTGTGAAACTACTAATGCTTGTATTTTTAGTTTGCCTTGTGACTATATCAACCGAACAAAACATGTGCTTTCTTAGTGTTGGTCAACAGATTTGTCTCCGTGTTAATTGCAAATTGTGCTAACTATATGCCTCTTTGGAGATAAACTATCCTAGAACAGTTGGGTAAGCATGAGATAATTGTTTCCCTCTGAATTGTTTGAGTTACAGCTCCCTATCATAAATATCTAATGAAATTTTGAACTTAAAACCAACAACTATACTTTTAACCCGAAAGTACATAAGGATCTCTCAAATACTCTTAGGTATTGAGGTAAATTCAGATAAACTGAAAAAAGAATAGAAACAAAGAAAGGAACAGCTTCTTTGATTTGGAAAACAATGATCTTCAACAGAAATAAAGAAGAGAATTGTTCAGAGAGGCAAATAAATACCACGCATTCCCCATAAACCAATAACAAGAAATATACCAATTCACAAAGTAATTGACATATCATAAATCTAAATTCACATATTTAAATTTAGCATGCATCAGAATAACATGATCACATAGAACAAAGGTTGAGATTAATCCGATTCAAATATCTTTCTATTCAATTCCCTTAGAAAATATATAAAATCTTAACAAAATCAGAAAATGTCAAACTAAGTCTAACAGATTCCAAAATTTCATCATCCTTTTTCCAGTTTTATGCCCCAGCATATATAGTTTAACAGGTTCGAGAGGCTTCCCTTAAAACTCGGCCTCTCGACCTAACCAAAAAGAAACGGTTTCCAACTAGTAAATACAGATAGAGTAAATTTTTTTGACAACAATTAAAACATAAACAAAATGCCTCAAACATAGGCATGAAAAACATCATGCGATCATGCGTATTCAATTACTATCTCCAGACGTGGCTCCTCAGACCAGCTTCCAGCTCTGCAATGTGCTCATGAGCTCTTGGATTGGATGAGAGTGGAGATTCTTCATGCCATTTAGCTTCACGCAACATGCTCTCTTTTCCCATTTGAAGTTTTGAACCTTCTCTAACTATCTAGGTAACTGCCCCGATTTAGGTATAGCATGGACTCCACATTAGCAACCCTGGTGAAATATTCGGGTGTAATCTCCTCCTTTTCTTTAATATCATTCATCACGTCCCCAAAACTCTTGGTCATAACCTCTGCATCTATATTTCCCTCATTAAACTGAAGGATACCCGACGGGTTCACAACCTTAAAGTCTTTCAGTGCATTAGTATGCATTTCCTTGACCTCCTTCTCTATGGCACGCAAGCTCGAAATTGCTGCTTTAAACAGACCACTTTTCCAATTTATATTCCTTTTAAGAATGAAGAGCATACAAGAATCT
This sequence comes from Thuja plicata, assembly GCA_018584345.1. Classification (NCBI taxonomy): domain Eukaryota; kingdom Viridiplantae; phylum Streptophyta; class Pinopsida; order Cupressales; family Cupressaceae; genus Thuja; species Thuja plicata. The sequence continues at coordinate 124,122 of MU225704.1, forward strand.
ATCATTTTCACTGGGTTCTCTACCAGGAACCTCTCAACTCCATATCCTTCTATCTCAATAATCTGGGACACAACAGTAGTACATTTTTCCTCATATGATTCCCAAGTTGGTATCAAGGTATTGATCTCCCCAATCAAAGCTTCTCCATCTACAAAGGCTGCTACAAACTCCTGAATGAATTTATTTCCTTCTAAAATGATGCCACTGACCCAGTCTTTCATAGACACCATCAAGGTTTTACCTTGATGCATTTGTTTCAGCGTTCGTTTACTATTTGCAGAATTAGGGTCAAAATCTTGCGGAGATTGAGCTAGAGGCAGGGCCCCAACTTTGCTGAGAGAACTAAAGAACTCAGTCATCGTGATTACAAGTTGTTTGAGCTCACGTTTCTCCTTGTCGTCCTTCTGAGACTGACCAAGCATATGGTCCACTAAGAACTTGAAAATATGATCTCGAGTGTCTCTGTTCAGCACCCCAAACTCCATTTTTGCAATTTTGAAATCTTTTGCTCCAGGTTCAAGAATACCCTCTTTCTATTTGAAAGTAACTATCTCAGCGGTCACTTTTCCTGTCACGAGGTTTGAATTCAACCTTGCATTTATTTTTGCCTTCTTTATTTTTGGGGTACGAGCAGCATATTTGGTAACAATATCTTTAACTGGCAAAGAAATAGGTTTGAAACTGTGTTTCTTCCTTACCAATTTAGTTAGCCAAGGAGGAACTAAATTAGAAACCATCTCATTTTCAACATTCTTGGTGGGAGTCACTTCTTCTTGTTGAACCACAGACTTATTCGTTATTGTATCTTTAATCTCTTTGTCCTGCTCTGGTAAAAAAGAGAGATCGTCATCATTGACATCAATGTCAATGAAGCTGGAGTCAGGAGAAGCCATCCGAGAATGACTTTCAGCTCTAGCTCCAGATCTTGTTCGAGGTGTAGGGGGATGTCTGTTGGGCACATCTATTTTCTTATTTGAAGGAAAATTACCTACAGAAGGAATCAAGGAAGAAACGTTAGAAGGATTAGGCGAAACTTTAACTAAGATTGATTTGACACCAGTTTCTTTAGGAGAGGTGACCCTCTTCTTTTTTAATTTCCTTCTTTTTAGCCAATCATCTATGCAGGCCAGAATGAACCTACCCCTCAGTTTGATTTCTTCTTCTTTTTTCCTTGTCCAATCTACCTTTGACAGAGTTTCTACACTAGGTTCAGCGAAGCCAAGTTCAATGACTTCTGACTCATCTTCAATCACATCAGAAATATCAAGCTTCAACTGTAGGCTTCTAATATGAGGAACCAATAACTTGGAATGATCTCTTATTTGAATTTCCCTTTCATCTCCTATTTCCTCCCATAAATCTTCCAAATGCGAGCTCAAGTCCACCTACTTTTTCAAACTGAAGGCCTTCATGGCAAACCCTTTATTGTCAAATCCCCTTCTCGACTCATAGAACTGCATGTGAAAATCAACTAAATTGCTGCCTATCACTGATGCATCTATCATACTCTTGCATACCAAATTTCCAAGTCTTATTGGAAACATCAAATCCCACTTATCTTCCGACAGATTATTATTTATTACTGTGAACATTTGTCTACAGACTTCTACTAAGATGAAACAATCAAAGCAGAACCTAGGCAATCTGAGAGGTTCTTCATCAAAACTGTTGACTCTTAAATAGGTGAACCGAGGAAACTAGATATAGAAACTCCTAAAACTTTGAACCAACTTTTGTGCTTCTGGAGAAATTCTCTGTTTTGGGGTTCCAGCTAATTGGGTACACAATCTCCCAAGAAAAACATCATGAACTCTCTTATATTCTTCTAGAACTTTGTCTTTCCTTACCAAAGGACAATACTCAAAAATGGTTATGTCTCCATTCCATGGCTCATGAGGAATCTCAGTAAGATCTTGGGTGCATGCAAGGAAATAGGTCAAATAGGAGGACATATAGAATTCCTTTCACATAGCTTGTGCCTGTTTGAGCTGATCTCTCAGTGAGCTCACTATTATTTCGGCCCAGTCCAGATTTTGTTTACCTTCTAACACAATTTCTATAAAATGATACATCCAATCTTCAAAGAGAAGTACTTGTTCTAAACCTCTTATCCTATGCAACAAAACCATGATATTATGGATGTGGGTCTTCGTATAGTCCTTGGTTAGAACCTTGGGCAATCTAGAACTGCCCTTGTAGTTTGATATAGTCCATTTCCGGTCTATGTTACTGAGCTTCTTGTCACTCCTTTCTCAGAATTGTGCCAGCAACTAAGTGGGAGTGAAACTCGCAAAAGCTTCATCTGTGATTTTGAAGATGGACATTATCGTTTCTCTGTTTATGGTTAAGATACTCTTACCCTCATTATTCAACACACTTTTGGACTTGACATCATAGCGGTATATACATTGTTGAATTAGTTCCAGACATATTACAGCTGGGGGAAAAGCAGCAGCTTGGAGTAAACCACTGGACAAAAACTCTATAGTATGCTCCCTCTCCACTGAGTCTTTCAACACTTCAACTAACTTTTCTACCTCGACCACCAAAAAATATGTATCTTTATTGATTGGAGTTCTACACACTAGGATTTTAGTGTTTCCAAAGAAATGCATGCTAGACCTCATCTTTTCTACCTCTACCCAAGTAAATAAAAGACTGTAATTCTTTGAGAAAAGGGGATAACCAGGCATAAAATAGTGAAGGAAATGGAGGGCTTATTGGGCGTTACCTGCTTCCTTCTGAATTGAAAAACCAATACTTTTTTCCTCCGCAGTTGAGACTCCACAACTTAGCATTTAAAAGAAATGAGCTTACAAGAGGAAATTTAAAGAAACTCACTGCGCGGGGAAAATCACCCAAGACATGATAATTAAATGTCGTGCGTAAGCTGAAATGAGATGAAGTTGTTGATGTGAAATCTAACCATTACTTCACTTAAATAAACCTTCTTTAATCATTATTTCCATATTAAATTCTATCCCTTTGTTTGTGCCGAAAAAATATCTGCCTCAACCTGCATTGCCAGCCTGACTCTTCCCACGTGGCCTACTACTTTTCCAAATCGCCCTACCGTTATTCCAGTGGATACGCTCTGACATGTTATATCAACCATTAACTCAGATGTCACATCACCTTCACACTTTGTTGAATCCTCTATTGAACTACTTTGAACTACTTTGAACTGAGGTTCAAAGTGGTTCAAAGCAGTTCGATGACGTGTCCCAGGTCCTACCTGCAATCACCGATATTAGGCCAAAAAATTTTGATTGAACTACTTTGAACTACTTTGAAATGAGGTTAAAAGCGGTTCAAAGTGGTTCATGAAGGAAAAATTGATACCAACACTTGATCAAGAGAACCGATTCTCACGAGATGAGTTCATGACACCTTTAAAGAATAAGTTCGGAGGGAAAAATGACATTTCAAAGCTTTTTAACTTGGACTTCTTTTTCATAAAGGGGGATCAGGTAAGACTTCAATGAAAACATCAAAGGGTAAAACTTCTTTGATCATGGCAACTCAAATAGACCCTAACACTTATATGATTTCTTAGGAACCTAATTTAATTAGGGCATTGCTTGTTTCAGTTAAATTGAACATTAGGGGATTATGCTCTTCTTATTAAAGAATCAAAAACCCAAATATGTTTGATTGAGCTTAGGCAAACAATATTATCTTTTATGAAAATCAAGTGTGCTTGGTGTGTTTGGGAGAAACAAAAATAAATAGGAGAGTATTCTCTTCTCCTCTTTGAGGAAGAATGAAAAATCTCAAGTTTCTATTTGTTATCCATTTATTTCTTGCATTTACCTTTAGAGGGCCTGCCAAGAGACAAATATTTTGGGAACGACCCAAGTGGGGAACAAGTGGACACGACTACTCCATCACACTATAATCAAAAGCTTCCTTCAATCTAAAGAGAGGGGAGACTTGGCTATTTTCTATTCATAATGCCTCTTCATGTGTAGGGCCTAATCGCTTCAATCTTTCTACGCAAGACTATATTTGACTAAGCACTCGTAGGGTCATCTTGGTCTCAATCTTGTTTGCAAGATTACAAGGGGAGTACATTCAACTTGTATAGGGTTGAGAGGTCTCAATATTTCTTGCGAGACAATAAATTTTAGGTGCTTGTAGGGCTATATTTCTTAATTTTGTTTTCATAACTACAAGGGATAGTCATGAACGGATGTCCTTACTAGACACTGTTAGATAGAAGCTACCTGATTTACCTCTGAAAGTATCATAATCTTTGTGGAATGATTCATCCAAGTGGATTACCCAGATCACCTAAAGATTTTTAGGCTCACCATATGTATTCTCAAGGGTGTTCTAAAGCATGAATATGGCATGAGCGAGTCTATGAGATTCGAGCATTGAGTCTCTTTTCGAAGCCTACAATGTGCATAGTCTTGGAAAAATCCAACATCACTTTGTGTGAAGTGAAGGAATATCAAGTGTGGGAAAATATTTTGATACTAATCCAAATTGATTCTAGTGATAGAAAGTGTTTGATCATCCCCTCTTTGTGTTTTATGTGTTTGATGTGTTTGAATCACTTGAAACTTGACACCTACAGCAACAAAAAAACTCTTGACAACACAACACACCTTCATAAATTGATATTTGAGCAAACACGATCCGAATGTTGTCCAAAAACAAGTAGCAAATTGTCCTGGGTTGTCCTATCATTTTTTTCCCTTAGAATTTTTGTACGAAAAAACTTGTTGGGGGCATCAACTTGTATGGGAACCATAGAATTGTCGTATGGGAAATAGTATATTGTCGTATGAGATCTCAGTCAAAATAGCTTAACCTTTGTATCTTTATAATCTGTCCACTGAGTTAATTACAACATCTTATCACAGCAGTTGTCAATTCTTGACCACGTGACCTCACTTACCTTCATCTCTCATCTTATTTTCTCACATGGTCTTGCTGTTCCTATGCTTCTTCATCAACAATAAATCAAAAATCAACTCAGTCACAAGTGTCGTCCATCAGGTATTCATACGTCAAAATGTGATACCTTGTACCCCGTTCAATGAATCTTTTCATCACCTCTTTTTAAGCTATTGGACAAATGATTAGTCATAAGTCTTTGACATTGATAAATCAGCTTAGTCATTCTAGGATTGTAACCACAATTGTCTTTTATGGTCCAAACTAGAAGTCAAAAAGCCATTCTCGATTCCAAGGGAAAAGATACCAATGATCTTACCCAAGGATTATCTTCCTGTCAAAATCCAAGAGCAAACCACATAATTCCACAACTAGATACCTCGGTTCCACATCAGTCAATACATCTATTTGATCAATCAATCCTGGTTACACAAAACACAACAACAATGTCATCCTAAAATTGGGGGTCCCAACATGATGAATAGAGTCACCACACTAGTGCCTCTTCCTCGATCAAAGAACCCACTGAACAAGAGATTTGAAGATGTTAACAAGACAATCATTTCCAAAAGATGATGTACACTCTTATGCAGCTTGATAAGGACAAGTACTTTATGCATCTTGCATCTCCAGGTGTCAAAATTCTACCTGATTTTGATATCAAGGGACTCATACAACAAGAAGAGTGTCCCCCATCAGCATCCTTAATCCATAATTATGAGATATGAGATGCAAACTAAGAGAATTGAAGAAAGAAAAAGACCAATCTTCTAGCAAGTACTCGGTGGAATCTATATGTCTCTTCCCATTTTCCAAGAATTTGCACATGCCACCATTCCCCCCTAAGGTTGAAATTCCCAAATATGAAAAATACAATGGGGAGGGTGACCCTCAATATCGCGTGAGGGAATTATGTGCTCTTGGCATGTAATTTATGTATGAACAGACGTACTTGATGTGATTTTTCCCACGAAACCTCAGTGGCCAGGCCTTGGAATGGTTTACAAAACTCTCACCTGGTATCCAAACATTTGATGAACTCGTGCAAAAATTTATCTAGCACTATTCTTACAATATCTTGCAAACATTCATTATGTTAAATTTTTGCAACACTAAATAGCACACCAGTGAACCATTTTTCAAGTTTCTTCAAAGGTGGAGAAAAATATTTGCAAGATATCCTAGTCAGACACCTGAGTCTGATAAAATTGACATCTTTATTAATAACTTGGTTCCTAAAATGAACTATGTGACTCAGATTCAAAAACACACTTCCTTGAGTGACTTAGTCGGTAGTGCCATCTGAATTGAGGAAGTCCTCGTGAAGAAAGGTGAACTCACCTTGTGTAAAGATAATAAATAATCTAACAATGGAAATGACAAAGACAAAAATAAATACTAGAAAAAGAACAAAACGTAGTTGATTCACTCGAATAAAAACCCAAAGTACTGATATTTAATCCCTCCAGTAATATCCAAGTTGCTAAGCTCTATGCAAATTCTATGAATTCATCCAATAATACCCAAGATGCTCAGAAAGACAAGGCACCATGGATACCAAGACCTACGCATAATTTCCTCCTCTTGGAGAACCCCTTGAAAATGCATTGAAAATATTGGTTTCTCACAAGACTATCAGAATACCTAATTCAAAGCCTTGGGAACTAGCAGCTAAGCCCAAGTGGTGGGAACGATAACTACTAGTGTGAATATGACCAAAACAAAGGGCATTTGACTAATGACTGTATGAAATTGAGACATGTGATACAAGATTTGATTGACAACGAGACTATCACAGTTGGTGAGCACAAGTCAAATGATGATCACAAGGCTTTCAAACAACCTCTACCCTCCTATGAAAAAGGAGAATCTTCAAAAAATCAAGGACCTAAGCTGAACCATACCTACACAAGTACTAACAATGTGATTCACATGCTCAAACCCTCTAACCAATCAGTCAAAGTCATCACTATCAAAGACAAGGATGTTGAGCCCGCCAATGTTGTCACTCGCAATCAGTCTAAAGTTACTCTTAAGGGGGTAGCATCTTCATCCAAGAAAACCATTATGCAACTAAACAAATCATCAGCATCCAAACAAACCACTCTATCACTCCCAGCTGTGAACTATAACTTGGTTCATCAACTAAAATGAAATCCTGCTTAGATTTCCATTATGGAATTGCTCAAGCTATCACCATCACACAAGGAGATTCTTGAGACAACCCTTTTAGAAACTAATGTGCCCAAAGATCTTGACGTCGATCAGTTTTAGACCATGGTGAATCATTTAACCTCTCCCCATTACTTATCCTTCTCGAAGGAAGATAATAAAGCACTTAGTCACCCCCATAATCAACCCTTGAATATAGAAGTTCTAATCCACAATCATAGGGTCAAGCACATTTTGATAGATGGAGGCACCGGTTTGAACATTTGTTCTCTTAAGCTTGTAACAACATTAGGTTTCTGAGAAAAGGTTATTGATCCTAGAAGAAAAATCACTATAAAAGCATATGATGAGGAAGAAAGGTCATCAAAAGGGTTAGTAGTGCTTCTTATCAGAGTGGGGCTAATTGAATGAGATGTCACTTGTCAAGTACTAGATTTACCTCTGGCATATAACATTCTACTAGGGAGACCATGGATCCACGACATGCAGGTAGTCCCTTCTACATACCATCAATGTGTAAAGTTCCCACACAAAATAGTGGAGGTCTCTATTTTAGGTGACAATACCTACTCTTACAATGCCTTAAAAAAAGAAGATAGCATGGTTCCCCACAATAAAGAAGCATCTAACAGATAAACTTCTACAAGTTCTCAAATATCACTCATGAAGAGCTTCTAAGAAAAGATGAAAATAAAGAACACAATTATGGGGGAATACTAGTTGACTTCTCTAACATCCATGACTAACCTCCCTACATCCCCTAGATCTTATGGGATTCCCTCGTCATCATTTCAACCATCTAGTAGTCAAAAAGTGGAAATACATAAAGGGACTGGTATGGTAAAGGCTTGTGTTTCTCTCTCAAAGGAAAATGAGGAAAAGGTTGTTCTAGAATGGATTTATAAGGGCGAAGACCAAGACCAAGGGATCAAGCATGTCAAAATTTTCCCAGAGAAATATGGTACATGCTACTAACTTGCAAAGAAAATGGGCTATAAAGGGAAAGGACCCTTGGGAAAAGGTAAAGGGTTGCTGGAACCCATACATATTGAATTTTGAATTCCTACAGATAAGACAAGGTTAGGATATTGTGAACAAGGATCCCACCCTTCCGTTAGCAATATTCCTATTAATCCTCACACAAAAATATTTGAGGATGAGAGTGAAGAAGAAGCAGAGTTTGTCCCATTGTCTTTTGAGAGATTACTTCGCATTCAAGATCCTGGATACCAATGAGAACCTTACATCCCACAATCATTCGGGGACCAATATAGAACTCTCTTCGAACCAAATGAATCTACATCTCTACTATTATGGGTAGATACTCAAATAATCCAGGAAGGGACAACAAATCAAGCCCAACAAGGTGGCTTATCTGTGGATAAGCCTGATCAAAAACAAGGAACAGAACCTGAAGATATACATCCAAACTAGGGGTAGCTTGTCTTCTTCTCTTAGATACTAGATCTCCCTCATTTCATAGATGACCAAGTTCATGCCATTGAGGAATTTCCAAATCATCTCACCCAAATTCATAAAACTATGGAGCATAACCTAGCACACCCTGATGAGGCCCAGCAGGATGAAGATGACAATAACCCTGATGAAAATGCAGCTATCTCTGTGACACTTTCCAAATATTTGGAGACATATGACCATAGTCACATCTACTATGAATATGAGGAAAATGTAGTGAATAAATAAGAAGAGCGACACCCTAACAGGGGTAAAACCGTGGCTCCTACACATGTGCTAGATTGACCTCACTCGGTTTAAATATAATCTAATGAATATGAGTGAGATTCCTTCTCTGATGCCATGATGGATATTGAAATTGATGTCATCCATAAGTATGCTCCCCAGTTTGATCTAGGAGAAAGCTCTAGAACCTCCCCTCAACATGAAAATCAGGATTCTGAAGATGATGAAAGAACACCCCTTCCACCAAACATAAATTGGAACTTTGGAGACGGTAATAGGGACACTCTTATGTGGCTCAGGTCCACTTCAAGGATTGAGGTTGTTCCCATAAGAACTATTATGGAACAAATGTCTTCTCATGAGGGGAATCAAATCACTAACTTTAGGTCAATTGGGTCAAACCCACACGATACTAACAACAAATCTGATAGTGATACTAGGATGAGTCACACTCTAGGTGGTCCTTTGGAGAGTGTCATGGTAGATCTTCTCTTACCAGTTGAAAACCTTGATCTTGATAATGCAGTGTTATCCTTGGAACCTGTTGGGTCCATACCCCTTGTCCATCATGAGCCTATTGAATGGAACCTGACATAGCCTTTAAATCTTATTTCCTCGCCGAATGACTACACCTTGGCCTGTTCCCTGAATGCCCTTGAATCCCTCACCCCTTCCACTAGTGAAACGAGTGTAATTATGATGGAGGGGGAAATCAAGTTTCTCAGCCTTAAAAATAAAATTAAAAAGAGGTCTTATGGTGAAAACCACTTCATGGCAGCGTCAGAACCCAAAATAGTAAAGACAAATGGTGTATCCAATGGTGAAAACCTCTCTGAGGCGTCGAAGGATGGGAAACTTGATCTCCCACCCAATCATTTTCAAGAACGGTCTTCAGTATTGATAGAACATACATATCTGGTTAATCTAGGAACAACGGAAGCACCTCAGTTGATATATTTGGCACAATCTTTATCTAAAGAAGAAATATAGGAATCCACTCAATTCTTCATGAGGAAGAAGATCAATTTTTCTTGGTTCTATTTAGACATGCCAGGGATAAACATAGATTTGATCATGCATTACTTGTTGATTTCTCCCATAGTCAAGCCAGTCAAAAAAAATATTAGAAATATGCATCCCCATGTGGCACTATTATTCAAAGCTAAATTAGGAAAATTATTGAAGGCATAATTCATATGATCCATAGCATATGTCGATTTGATCTCCAACATTGTACCTATTTATAAGAGTGACAAATCAATTTGGGTTTGCACATATTTCAGGGATTTGAATAAAGATTGTCCCAAGGATGACTTCCCATTGCCAAACATTGACATGATTGTGGACCTCACAATTGGTTATGAGATGTATTCCGTGATGGATGGATTTTCAAGATACAACCAGATAAGGATAGCCCTTGAAGATCAAGAGAAAATTTCTTTCACGTGTGCTTGGGGAACTTTCTGTTGGAATGTCATGTCTTTCGATCTCAAGAACGTAGGGGCAACATATCAAAGGGCCATGGCCACCATATTTCATGATATTATGCACAACAATATGGAGGACTACGTGGATGACACATTGGAAAAGCCAACAAAAAGAGTTACTCACATGGATGATATAGAAAAGATTCTTGACTGAATGGAACAATTCAAGCTCAAACTGAATCCTAAAAAGTGTGCTTTCGATGTGACCTTCGGTAAGATTCTTGGGTATATTATCTCAGCTAAAAGGATCGAGGTTGACCCTGAAAAAGTAGCAACAATTATGGAAATTAAACTGCCTCAAAACATTAGTCAAGTCAGGACTCTACAAGGAAATCTACAATCAATCAGACGATTTATCTCACAACTCGCAGACAAAGCTCAACCTTTCACGAAGAAATTGCATAAAGGAGTGACATTCAAATGGGATGAAGGGTGTGAGAAACACTTCCAACAAATCAAAGAATATTTAACAAATCCGCCTGTGTTTATGGATTTGATACTAGGAAAGAAACTTCTTTTGTATATCTCAGCTACAGAAACATCACTAGGAGCCCTGTTAGCACAACACCATGAGACGGGAAGAGAAAGATAAATATACTACATAATCAAAACAATGGTTTCATATGAGCATAACTACACCATCATTAAAAAATCTTTTCTAGCTGTCGTATTTTTTTCTCAAAATCTCAAACACTGGATGCTATAACATTTCGTCAAATTGATTTCTAAGATTGATCCTTTGAAATACTTGTTGAACAAAGTGACTCTCACTAGAAGATTGGATAAATGGGTAATGATACTCAGTGAGTTTGACATTGAATGTGTGGATAGGAAAGACATCAAAGGACAAGTTATTTTTGATCATCTGGTCGATGCTCCCCTTCAAGATAATCAACCTCTACTCATAGTGATCATTTCTTGATGAAGCTATCTTGCACCTCACAGAGCACGCATGGAAGATGTTCTTTGACGAGTCATTCACACAACAAGGGTCTTGTGTTGGAGTACTCTTCATTACACCACAAGGTTACAAGATCCCCAAGTCATATAAGATGATATTCTCATGCACAAACAACATAGTTGAGTATGAAACTTTGGAAAATGGATTAAAGATGGCTATTGAGCAGAAAATTATAGAACTACATATCTATGGTGATTCTCAGCTAGTGATCAATACCAAACCAAAGATGAAAAGATCATGCCATATAAAAGGATAATTGATGATCTCAAGAAGTACTTTATATTTATCACCTTTCAACAAGTACTAAGAGAAGCAAACAGATCCTTTGATGTCATGGCTACTCTAGCCTCAATGATACAAATAGAAGAACATCAATTTTTCTATGAATTCCTGGTGGAAGAACTCCCCTTTCCCCCATATGACTCTCTTGAATCCCAAATTGTGTGTTCGATTGTGGGCACTAAATCCTCTAGATATAGCCAAATTTACTCTTATCTTCATGACTAAATTATCCCTCATGAAATATCCAAGAATGAGAAGAGAAACCTCATAAGGAATGTCTCGCATTACTTGATCACGGTTAATGACTTGTCTAGAAGAGTTCTTGACGGTGCTCTCCTTAGGTGTCTAGAATGCGATGATTCTGAAAAAGAACTAAAGGAAGTCCATGAAGGTATCTGTGGGTCTCACTTGAATGGTCTCTCATTAGCTAAGAAACTCCTACAGGTAGGATACTATTGGCCCTCCATGGAGAAAGATGCTATTCAGTTTTCCAAAACCAGAAAGAAGTGCCAAACTCATGGTAACCTAATTCATGCTCATATGCACAAGCTATTACCTTTTATCACCCACTGTCCATTATAGAAATGGGCCTTTCATCTAATGGGGAAAATATATCCATCCTCATCTAGTGGACACAAGTTCATTATCACCGCTACAAAATATTTTACAAAGTGGGTCAAAGCAGTTCCCCTGATTAAGGAAACTAGAAAACAAGTATCTATGTTCATCTTGTACTATATTATCTGCAAATACGAGATACCTTTCTCTATCATCACTCACAACGGAGGACAATTTTTAAAAAATGATAAGGACAAATTTTGTGCTAAGTTCAAGATCACCTAACACTGTTCTTCTATCTACTATCCTCAAGGGAACGGACAGGCTGAAGCCTCTAACAAGAATATATTGAAAATATTACACAAAATAGTAAGTAAATTAGGGTAGGATTGGCATCTTCAACCCAATCCAACCTTATGGGCTTATAGAACTAGCATTTGCACACCCACAAGATAAATACCATTTTCCTTAGTATATGGCGCAAAAGTTGTACTGTCCATTAAAGTTGAGATACCATCGCTCTAAGTCTCCTTACACAGACTCATAACTAATGAAGACTATTAGATTTCTAGAATCCAGGAGCTTGAGTTAGTTGATGAATGAAGAAGAGAAGAATTTGAACACCTAAGGTTCTATCAGAAAAGAATTTTTAGAGGTTACAATAAGAAAGTAAGATATGGATAACTTCAGGTTGGAGACCTTGTACTCAAGGAAAATCCAAAGAATCAACATCATCATGAGCAAAAGTGAAAGTTTGAACCCAACTGAATAGGTCCATTTGTGATCACTGAAGCGTTTGGGTCTGGGGCCTATCAAACATAAACTCCAGAATGGGAAAGCTTTACTGATCCCATCAATGTGCTCCACCTGAAAAAGTTCTACAGCTAGACAGTCTGAGCAGTACCTATACAGAGAAAATGATCTAGAAAAAAATCCAAAAAATAACAAAAAGAAACAAAGCCAAAAACATTCACAAAAAAGTCCTAAAAAAATGGTCATCCTGGTGAAAACCTGGCAAATAGACGCCTTGATGGATCAACCAAAAAAATGAAAAATACAAAAATGGTAAAAAGAAAAAAAATTGAAAAGAGGAAAAAGTGCCTCGATGAAAACCTAGTAAACAGGTGCCTTGGTAGAAAAAATAGCAATTTTTCCAAGTGGTGAAAATCTAGCAATAGGCGCCATTTGTAATCAGTGCTCCATCTATCCACGCGTAGCTTAACTATCTTGCCTTGCATTATTCTGACCTTGTATAGACAATGAAGTGGGTATCTTAAGCTTGGAATCGATCGACCTCTTGAGTCTTAAGGTATTTTTGGGATGTCTTTTGGTTCTCAAGTCAGCATACCCTATCAGTTGTCCCGCTCATCAGAGTTAGCTATCTTGGTCTTTTAGCCACTGACATCACTGGTATTTTTCAACACCCTAATCAAACAGTATTTCTCAACACTACCTATTTTGGACACATCTATTTTTTTCAACACACACCGGATAAAACACTCAAAAACTTGGTTCGATAACAAATCACAAGCACAATGATGTTTCTCAACACCCACACAGACACCTTGCACAGACTAAATGTTTGCTGAAAGATTTTCTTGAATGTTGTATGTTATCAATGGTTTTCTATATTTTCTTTGATTTCTTCTTGTTGGTGTGGTTCCAATGATCCTTAATGTCAAGCAAGTAGGGTGTATGTGGTAAGAGCTTCCATATTCAGGAGGATAAGCCTCACATCCATCGATCCTACTTCCTTGCACCCTACAGTGAGGTTGGAGCTGTCTCCTTGCCTATTATTTTGTCTGTTTACATAAGAACACACTCATGGTTATCCCGACTCTAAATGCCTCGATACTAGTGTATCCTTGCGATATCAAATGGAAATGATGTTCATGTTATCCTAGTTCTTATTCCTAGATGCTTACATTGGTTTCCCATATTCTATTTGATGAAGGTCATACTCATATTCTTATGGTCGTAATGGAATTAGTAAGGATTGTATTGACTCTGATGTCCCAACCGCTTGATGATGAAAATAAGGACTACCAGAATCAGTGACTTGACTTGTGTCATAGGTTGCATTTCATTCCTAGGCTTTCATACTAGAATTATAACAAACACACAAAGAAAATCAAGAAGGGAGCTATTCCTCTAATCATTGAATCCTTTGTTGAAGTAGTCAACTGCATTTATCTCCTTAAGGTTACCTATTTGTGCACAGAGAGTCAGTATCAAGAAAACAAGAATCCAAGCATCAGAAAAATGAATATCATGGTAAAAGTGCCTTAAGCACTGAGTTACAAAGGATAATGAGACATGTTTTAATTCCAAATATGCACACAACTACTACTCAAAGAAATTATATAAGATGATAATATACTCAGAAACCAAAGATGACAAAGTAACAGCACATGACAATAAATAGAGCACAAAGATAATCATATATATATATATATATATCAAGATTCCTAGTGTATACAAAAAGAGTGTTCCAATGATATCGAGAAAAAATGTGCATCCTCGATGCAGATGAATCATATACAATGAAAATAAATCTCAAAACTCATAATGGGATAAGTAGAAGAGGTGATAATCAATTCTCACTCTCTCTCTCTCACCGTCATCTTGGGGGGGACGTAGAGGATCTTATACTCTAGGTGGAGGGCCTACTCCCTTGGATCTTGCCAGGTACTAAGAATATGGTGGCATCTATTGTGCAATAGGAACTGCAACACTATAAAATGTCATATAATAGGCCGCCCTACTGGTCTGATGAGTAATATCCTTCTGAAGAGTGGCGCACTCAGTAGTGAACCCCTGAGTCAATCACTAGATCCTCTCGTCACGCTCAATGATAGTGCAGTCTCACTTTCATGGGATCTCTGCCTAAGCTACCACTAGTTGTGTCTTTGATGCTCTAACCCATCCTCTTAGGATACGGATCATGTCCTGTGGATTTTGATCTCTCTACACTCCCTCCTCCTCAACCTGTGTGGCTCTGCGTTGGTGTTCCTATCAAACTACTTCATCAAGATCAAGATTTGGTTGTGCATCTCTCATCTCCTCATCAATGGCATGTGCAACAGGAATCTAAACACCAACAAAACCAAGGGTACTTCCCTCACCACATCGTCGTTACTGAACCACTACTAGAGTTCTCCGTAGTACTTTTCCTAGACCTCTTTGTCCACCTACAGTCCTTTGGGGTACATCTACCTCCTCTATTTGAGGTTCTCTCTCAGCTGGATCTGTGAATCTTGGAAAGAGATGACGCACAAAATGATCCCTATATTGGGGTGTGATCCTAGCATCTGCTATGTCCTCTAGGTAGTCCCAGGATGGTTAGTGTAACCCTATAAGCTCATGTGTGCACAAAGCCAGAGATAACCTATGGGATCACCCTCAGCGCTCCTCATCAATGAAATGAGCATAGGTTGTAAACTCTTGCGGTATGTTCTATGGTTGGCCATACTGCCACAGTACTCAAGAAACTACAAAGTGCTCAATGACAGTGGAATTCCTCCCAAACAAAGAACGGGACACAAATAAATATCTCCTATGAGCCCTCCAGTCGATTCAGGCCTTTGTCCCTTTGTATGGTCTCCACACAACCAAGCTGAGATCATAAAGTTGACGTCTCCAATAGTCTATCTTCCCCAGGTGGGGTTGTGTCAAGAAACCTGCATATCTATACATATAAGTATTTCCACTATGTCGTGGATCCTCTGTCACTGGCATGCATATCAGAAGATACTCCCAAGCCCATACCTGTAACATAACTACTCCTGCAGCCATACCCCAAGTTCCTCTGTAAGTAACCTCATGCATCTCACAATTATGTGCTAACAAGTACTAACCCTAGCCTAAATTCTCTAGTCGGGTCACAAGTCTCTCCAACACCCTGTCCCAACCGCAAAGGAATCCTTGTTGGCTCCTATCCACCATCAGGAAGCAACCTATGAATCATGCTATGACACAAGCAAGTGGATAATCGGTGCCATATTGCCTCAGCATGTCATCCCAAGATATGGCCTTGTCTAAGATGGTGTGATCGTGAAACACTCTGATAAGTGTTTGTGTGCCGAGCTGTGGAGCTACATCATACTCTACATGCTCTCCCAAAAATAGAATCCAAAGAATCATGTATACATCCTTGGGAGTGATGTACATCTCCCTGGTAGGCAGGTGGAAGGTATTGTGCTCACTGTGGAATCGCTCCACCAACGTTGTCAATAAACCATGGTTCACTCAGATTTCATGCATCTGAGTCAACCATCTGAAGCCATAGTCTCTCAAGTGACCTCTCTGATCATTGGACAAATTCCTCACCAACCGCATGGTGGGAGGATAGGTGGAATAAAAATAGATATCTGGAAATCGCGCCTGCAAGAAGACAAACAGTGAAAATGCATCAGTAACTGAGTAAAAGTAAGCTACATTCAACACACAATGATCAAACAAGCTGGAAAAAAGGCTAAGAAATCATAAAAATACGCAATCAATAAAGGGATTCTTCAAAAAAGTGTTAGTCTCCCATACGACAAAAGACAGGTTTACCTTTCTGGCATCAAGACTCATGCGAGTCAGGATCAGGCTATAAACGACAAACTATTCGCATGCAACAAATCAAATGATGTCATGTGACATAATAGGTTTGCAAGAATGTACTCGTGCGACACATGGATAATTCCTGTACAAAAAAACCTATGGGCTAAAATGACAAAATATTTTTTGTTAGTTTTTTGTACGAGCGCTCTCACCGGATCGTACGATGAACTGGGACCCTACGACCTAAAATGTTGAAAAAAATGAAAGATTCATGAAAAATGTAAAAAATAATTGGATGCAAAGGTGAAGTTTCTCAGTTACTTACCAGAGGCGGGTAATCTTGTAGTCGTTCATGCATCTACATGCGCTCAAATCGATGATCTATCACTGGGACCACCATTTTTGCTCAGATAAGGCTTCTCAAATTTCAAACTTGAACGGTGAAAATGATTTGAAAATGACCCCTCCAGGCCTTAAATAGGTTTTGACCTAATTTTTGAAAGTGCTCTCATGAACGAGAAAATTACACCCTTGGCTAATTGGATTGCTCTGAATCCATTTTTGGGACTAAAATTGAAATCCGGTCACATTTTGATAGTCAAAAATGCAGATTAGCTTGTTTTCTCAAATGCAGTTGATCGCTAATGCTTTCCTCACAGAGTTCTACTTTGAGATTAATCCTAATTAATTTTGTCCCACACTTCCCACAACAATCCAAAAGGTCAACCTTGATCAACTATTGGTCAACATTGGTCAACAAGACCTCAAATCTGGATTGCACCTCATTCCCTCAATGTTTTTTAATCTATTGGGCTTATGTCTCTCCCCTCCTTTCAATTTTGCTCCCGAGGGGCAATACCATTACATCAACAATTTGATTCACATCAACAAGTCTCGTCTATGGGCATCAGGCCCTGACTTAAATCTCATATCAATCAAGTGATTTTCATCACTACGCATCAAGTAATATGAATCTCTAGGGGCATATCAGGTTCATCAATCCATATCAATCTTATAACCTCTCTCAATCAAGTAATTGGCTTCATTAGGACCCATATCAAGCCAATTATCCCAAGCAATCAATCGAATGGAAATCAGTCTCATCACACCACATTAGGTTGATTCATCATTCAAACCAATCTAAAATTGAGAAATCTTCTTGGAGAATGGACATTAAGTTTCATCGCTTCACATCAAGCTGAATGGTCGAACTCTTTTTATCAGTCTTCACTCAATCAAGCCCAAAGCTGATATTTCTTTAATCTCCCTATCAGTCTTCACTCAATCAAGCCTGGAGCTGATATTTCCCAGTTCTCTCTATTAGTCTTCTCTCAATCAAGCCTGGAGCTGATATTTTTGGATCTCCCTACCAGTCTTCGTTCAATCAAGTCCGAAGCTGATATCTTCAAATTTCAATCAATCTTCATTCAATCAAGTTTGAAATTGGCTCTAGTTAGTGGGATAGTTTCATCGCTTCATATCAAGCTATTTCCTAATCCAATCAAATGATAGATGTTATTTCAATCAATGTGTTGCTCGCACATCAATTCAAAGAGGGGCAAATGTAATCACTTAAATTTGGTCTAGAAAACCTATAGCCCCTATTTCTGATTAATTGGTCTTAATAACTTCTAAATCAAAGACATTCATAAGCTAGACCCAAAATCCGAATTATGAGAGCACTTAATCAAATTTGCTTAAATAATTTTAATCCTGACTTGCTGAATCAAATCATCAATCCTAGAGCCTAAAACACTTAAATTGTAAAAAACATTGGGATAAATCAAAAAGTCCTAAAGTGCCTTTTAAATAAAAAAGAACTCATTCACACATGTGTGAGAACATTGAAAATCAAATAAAACAAAAAAAAATGGAAAATACCAATTTTGTCTTATTCTCCACAAAGTTGGCCAATCAAATCACTTGGATCAAGCTCACATGGATTGAAAGAAGTTGCATCTTCACCATTCCTCATTTATTTTTGCCTCTTAATCTCAACCATCCATCTCTTGGAATTTCCTATAAAAGGGATAACTCCCTTGCTCAACATAAAAAGAAGATTTGGAGAGTAGAGTTATAATGCTATTTTCATTCTAGGGTTTTATTGTGCACTCTTAGCTCTTGCTCTCATAGTAGTTTATTTGCATATGCATTTGTAGTTTCATTTCTTAGTATAATTGTTACCCTATTTTTCATCATGCCAAAATAATAGACAAATAGTAAGGGTGCATTTAGGTGCTTTCATTTAACAGTGTCTTTCAAGTGATGTGGATCAACATATTGTTATTGCATTCAATATCAAATTTTAATTGTACTCTAGGTATTGATCACATGTCAAAATAGCCAAATTCATAAATTGATCATTACGTGGTGCATTCATACTGAATGT
>MU225704.1:155144-170547 GCA_018584345.1 Thuja plicata
TAGCCATGATCTCCTTACACACAATTCAAGATGCCGACACATCAACATTATTCGCAAGAAATACATTTTACAAAACAAATAATAAGAATAGGAATTATCCAAGGTTGAGACACCTTATTCCTAACAAAGTTACATGCAAATAGTGGCGAACAACCTGACCACTATACGTGTCTTTTATAAAATCTAGGCGAACCGGTCAACCAGTATACTACGCATTTTTTTGCCAATTTCTATATGCCCGACGGGACATATTCGTCAATTGGCGAAGAACTGTCACTAAAAAAATCCTTGATCCTAACAATAACCAATCTCATCCAATTGTTGAGAAAGATCGCATTCCCTTCAACCTCATGATGATCTCATTTCCCTTCAACCTCATAATGATCTCAATATCCTTATCCCCCTATCCAAGATGATCCCACTATTTGTATCCCTCATATCCAAAATGATCCCTTTCCATCCCACGAACCAAGTGTCATCCTAAGTCCCATTGACCTTTCACTCCCTAAGAAAGATCATGAACCCTCTTCCATTCTTCCTAATGATTCCATCCAAAGTCAAGAGCAGAACACCTTTCAAATGGAATCCAATGATCCCCTTCCAAGTCAAGATCAAGGTGTCCCTTCACCTTCATGTCCTCCACAAGATCCTATCATCCCTCCAAATCCTCCTCAAGATCCCTCTATCCCTTCATTTCCTTGTCCTAATCCTCCAGATCCTACGCAAGATCCTATCCTACAAAGTGATCCTATCATCACTCTTATTCTATTGCAAGATCCTATTATTTCTCCTGGTCCCCCTCATGATCCTAACACATCTATGCAAGTTGTTCATGAACCGTGTACAAGTGAAACAAGTTCCTCCACTTCCATTCAATTTGGTTCACTTTGTGATCCTATCAGTTCATCCATATCATATACACTTAAAAATCATGGACTCATGTCCTGTAGCAAGTGTCTGATTGGTCAAAAGCATTATCAAGTCAAAGGGTTAAGCATCCATGAGGAGGGTATATTAGAACCCTTTCATACCAAAGAAAAGTCTAATGGTCATGGCCTCAATTACAAACCTCATTCTTAAGACATTGGTATCCCTGCTAAATCCAAAATTCAAACGTATACCTCCCCCTTCAACCCTTCCATCCATCTTAGGTTCATATGTTCATATGTTCATCCACTAGCTCACAGTCTCCTTACCCTTTACCATGTGCAAGTCAACAAAGGCACACACCTTGGAGAACCTTCCACCCATCCAAAAGACCTCCACATAATTCCTATCAACCCATGAATCCCATTCCCTTTCCAAGCAGTTTGGATGCCAAAAATAAGTCTATAAGTGAAGCAATCCACGTGTTATCAAGGATCAACATGTCCAATCTAATTGACATGTAAAAACAAAGCAAAATATGATCCAGAAAGAAAAAGAAATATCCAAAAGGCCACAAAGGCCTATTGATCAAAAAATAAAAGCAATATGGGTTCCTAAATCTCTTGTGCAAGCAATGGGTTCCAAGGACCCACAAAAGAGTGAAAAATCAAAGTCCATGTGAATTCCCAAATGGCTCCTAGAAGCACAATGTCATAAAGAAAAATCCAAGTTGGCACCCAAAATTGCTATCCCTCTGTCTAAATGAGTTCCACCTTCCAAATCCATTTAGGTCCTTTTGTCCCAAAATCCATATCCATTTCTTCATCAAATCCAAAATCTCTTTGTCCTCCATCACTCCATCACCCCTCAAGGTGTGTGTCGATGTTGTTCTTGCTCACATTTCCATCCACTCAAAAGCAAATCTTCCTACATTCCTTTCACTACCCAACGCCTATTTTCCGACTTTTCATCCAACCTATCTAATCCTTTGCCTAAACCCTTATCCTGCTTCATCCAATCATCCATTTTATCCATTTATCATTACCCAACCAACGTCTTTGAGCATACTATCATAGTCATGGTTCGTTATTAGATGTTCTTCAAGAGCACCATCCAGAGAGTAAGGTGCTTGAGTCCTCTGTCTATGTCATATCATGCATCTATCTTTCCAAAAGTCAAAAATTCAAAAAAAAAACAAAGGGAAAAATAGATAAAGAAAAAAAAATTGTCCAATAGTGAAAACCTAGCAAACAGGCACTTTGGGCAAGTGTCATGATGAAAACCTAGCAAATAGACATCATGTGTAATTTATGAACTTCTTACATTCCATACATGGGGCAAATTTTACCCATGTTATCATATCATACCCTTGTCATTATCCTTTGTTATTCCTGTCATTTCCTCCATTATTCCTATGTCCTATCAACATTCATATCCTCTTTTTTCCTACCTTTGATCTTGACAAAGATATGGATTTCTCTAAGAGCATCACATGTCCTATCAACTTCACGTTGTCCATATCACATTCCCCATATCCCTTTGGTCCATATCGCATATCTTATCGCAACCTTCAATCCCTATCCCCTTTGTCCATTATCGATCTTGCTTATCCTATCCATGTCGTATCATTATCCTATCCAAATCCCTATCTTCATTTTGATGTAAAATAAAGATTAAAATGCAAAACATGTTTTTAAAGAAACCTCTTGACATGTCCATTCCTATGCATTGCATGCCATCATTTTATCGTGTCATGTCCAATCGCTTAGCTTGGCAAAAACATGTTATCCCATTTCTTGGATACTCCTTGGCAACCTAAACATATCCAATGCAAGTGACCCTTGGCCTTCATCCATCTATCACTCCATCTATCAGTCCATCCATCAATCCATAATATCCTTGCCTTGCTAGATACTGGGGGCAATTTCAATACATCTTGCTCAAGTAAAAATTAACGACCTGAAAAAAAAAAAAAAAAAACAATAAAAATCAAATATGATTCTGAAAAAATTCAAAAAAAATCAAATATGATCATGAAAAAAAGACCATAAAAATTTAATATGATGCTGAAAAAATGATTTTAAAAAAAACAAATAGAGTCCTGAAAAAATCTCTAAAAAATCTCTAAAAAATCCTGGAAAAAAAAACCCCAAAAAAGCATAAAATGTCCTAAGAAAAGCTCAAAAAAGTTGAATATTTCAAAAATCCTAAAAATCGAAAATTCATCCAAAAATCCAAGCAATAAATGTCATTTTATAACACTCACTTCATTTCCTCATCATGTACATAATCGCTTGTTGTTTAATAGACATCAAAGCAAACACACTCTGAAGACTTGTCAAACATTGTGCTTAATGAAATCACACATTAATAGACGAACTATCCAATTGAGTCAGCAATCAATTAGATCAAAATGTCTAATCTATCATTCAAACAACATCAATTTGTCCTTTAACAATCATTATTTTGTCTTATATAGGGTGTAGCATACTCAAAACCAGGCGGCATTAGTCTTGGACGAGGTACTTCATTCCTGAAAAATAGACATCATCATCATTATTAATCAAACAAACTACCAACTTTGACAACAAGATCAGAATGGTTGTTGACTTGCTTGGTTTAGTGAGTCCTATCTTTTATTGATTTATTTTTTGTCATGTTCCTATGCTACTCCAAGGTATCACTGAGTAATGAGAGTGGTCGAGATGGTTCATGATTCTTTATTTTTGTTGTTGTCTTCTCTTTGCAAGGTATTTTTCATAAAGTTTTGAGGCACGTATGAAATGCTTTAGGATGGATGGAAACATTCCTTATCTAAATGTGTTTGTTTTTACGCAAAGGGATCGCACTATCGCTCTGACTTTTTATGTCATGGTGTGACGCATCCATTTGCCATATTAAATGAAGCTCTTATGATAATAATAATGCACTTATGAAAGCAATGTTTCATCATCGCTAACTCTTCTCCGTCTAATTTATATTTTTTACTAATATTTCTTCCATCAATCCTAGCAATCATTTTCTTTTTAAAAAAATATCCTCATGTCAAATTCTGCCCAATTTTTCAAGGGGGCATTCTACCACCATTTCTGTCGATCCACTTGGGCATGATCTTTAATTTTTCTTTGACACAACACTCAGAATCACATTGTCTCAAAGAGGGACAAAATGTAGACACTCAAAAATGGTTCAATGCCTATGACCCCCTTTTTTTAACATGTCTTATATATTGTGTGTTTGATCTTCATCATTCATTAATATTGTGTCATTCTTTACTAATTTTTGTCCTCTGATTTTATCATGTCCTATCAATTTGTCTTCGATTAAATAATTTCATCAATCATTTAATCTTGGTCCTTGGGGCAAATATTTATTTATTTCACCTTTGTATCCTAATATCATCCCTTTGGTAAATAAATATATTAGTTACTTACCCCCTTTCCCATTTTCCCACAATTAAATAAATTAATTTAATTGTCTAATTTTCCATTTATGAGAGAATTAATAATTTTTAATTATTAAATTCCACTCTCATTTCTAACCCCACTTATCTCTTTTTCATGCTAATTTGTCTCCACTTCTAACTCTTCCACCTTCCACTTTTCTCTCCACTTCCCACTCCAACTTACTAATTTCCTTGTCCGCTTAACTCTTTCCTCCTTCCATTTTCTCCTCCACTTAACTTGTTCATCACTCGTCCTTTCCTTCACTTGCAAATGACATTTGTTGTTGAAAATAAATATTTCTTATGTTTATTTCAATTAACTCTGTCATATTTCTATTTTATCCTCCACTTGCAAATGGCAGTTTGTGTTGAAAATAAATATTTCCAATATTTATTTTCACTTAACTCTCTCATATTTTTATTTCCTCATTCACTTGGGAATGCATTTTCCAATTTGTCAGCACTTAACTTGTCCTCTCATTTAATTTTGGTCGTTGATTGAGTTTCAATCTCATTCATCAATTTAAGCTCCAAAAATCTATAAATTGGACTCTCATTTCCCTCACTTGCTAACCACATTCCAAGTATTCTCACCATCATTCTGTCCATTTGCTTTCATGAATTATGAGTGCATTCGTCAATTCAAGAGCTACAATTTCAATAGAAAAGAAAGGAAAACATTGGAGCTACATTGAGGGAGTGCTTGTTTGATTGATTTCAATATTTTTATGCACTTTTCCTTCATAGCTTTAATGTTAGGTTAGGATGTTGTTTGTATGCATTTAGAGCTAGTAGTTCCTCTAGCATGCATTTTTTTCCTCTTTTTCCTCTCCTACACAAAGAACTACACAACACTCCAAAATCTTCACCAAATCACCCACCTTCAATGATTTATTTCAATTTTGGCAGCATCAAAGTGGCAATTCTCTAAAACTCCCCTTGCAAATGAGAGGGCACGGTTTATATAAGAGTCTTTCATACAATGGATGACCTAGATTGATTTAGAATCAATGGCCAAGATCATCCCAAAGAAACCCTGATTAGGGTTGCTACAAACATTAAATGGCAACCAACAATAGTAAGGCACCAATCTAAGGGCCAATGAGAAAATTACATTACTTTGAAATGCATACCCATTTGAGGATGCATTCCACATGTCCATTTGGTATAACTTGATTGGATGAGTGGATGCCACCTCAGCATGCTTGTCTTGCAATCTTCGTTTCAACTTTACTTCTTCATCCTTTGGAATTCTTCATTGTCCTTGCAATTATTTCTCTTGAATGTCTTGACTTTGTAGTAGTTAAATCCTTTGTATTTCCACCTTCATTGTTTGGGATTCCTTGTTATCTTTATCTTTGTGGCAATCTTCTACGTCCTTGACTCGAACCCCCTAAGCCTTCATCCTTTTGACCTTCTCAAGGATCCTTCATATTGATCTTGGATTTCCAAAGGAAATTCAAGATTATGTTAATCCCTTGCTTTGTAGAATTTATTCATTTTCCTTACATGAATTGATTTTGAGTCGAAACTTCCATGTTGTGAGCTCTATCATGATGTTGTGAAATCTTGGACTGTTGCATTTCCTCAAGCTTTTCTTGATTGTTCCATCCTAGCTCACCACCATCTTGAAGTCCTTTTCTCATTCTCTTCCTTGTTTGATCATTATCCCATGCAATCACCCCTGCAAAAGAGAAGTAGCCAGAAGTTAATGATCCTAAAAAACACTTTAAGATGGCTATTCTAGAACTTATCAAATTCTGATTTTACTATGATTTCAAACTGTTAGACTCCTAAAATCATAATATTGAACTTGCACAATAAAATCTGGAAATAAAATTCTGAAAATGCACAAGTCTGAAAATGAAATCTGATGAGATGTTTCTCTAAAATATGCTTTTCAAACCTGGAACAAATCTGACTTCACAAATGAATTCCGAAAAAAGACAATGACTACCCTCAACCTGGCAATTTCCCCTTGAATTTTTTCTGATTATTTTCAAGAAAATTGTCCTTAGTTTGCACTAGGTATCTAATTTCAGCTTTTTCTTCTTATTCCTCAGAATCACAACTTGTATAATAAGGACTCAATTGGATTTGCAGCAAACTCTTGATTTCAACTTCTGATTTCTCACATTCACAGCTCCAATGTCAATGATTTAATCTGATTTTTTGGGTTCCATCTGAAGTCTGCTCTCTTCCTTAAGCAGATCATATCTACTTCAATTCTCTGGGTTTTTTTACTTAAATCCACCTCTCCTAGTTGCCAATCATTCTTGATCTGATGTCCTCATCTTGCATTGTCTTCATATCAATCACTTTTCTCAGTCCCTTCATTGAGTTGTCTTTTTGCATTGTACTTTAACACTGTTGATGGCAACTTATTACAACATTGTCTCTATTTTGCAACTCCACAATGAATGTGGGATTAAAATCCACTTTTCTTTGATTCGTTCCACTTTGCATTTGTTTTGCCCTTCTAAAAAAATTGATCAAATCCCAAGTAGAAAATCGTTGGTCATAGGGACAACACATATTTTCATGTTTGCCTTTGAATTTGCCTTTTAAAATCTCACTAAGTCCCCTCGAGTCAAAAATTGTAGGTTATAGGGACAAATTCAATTTCATTAAACTTAGTCCATCTTTGCATAATCCTCTTGGTGAAAAATCAATCGGGATAGGGACATTATAGCTTATCTTTACATTTCAGCCAACTTTTCCTTGCTGGTGGAAAATCGACCACCATAATCAGTCCCTTTGAAATCTCACTTTCATTGCACATAGGGTGGAGGGTGGAAAAACGACCCTCATAGGGATTCCTCATTTGTTTGTTCACTTTATCCTACAGGGGAATTCAAAGCCCATAGGGACTGGTGGAGATTTGGGCTTCATAGGGATTAGTGGAAAATCCATAGTCATAGGGACAAGTGGAAAACCCATGTCCATTGGGAATTTCCCTTTTATACTCATTTTCCAAATTTCATTAAGTGTTTGCCCAGTGGAAAATCGACCTCCATAGGGACTTTTGGTGTTTTAACTTCTATTTCATTCAATCCTTATGTCCACGAGTGGAAAATCAATCCTCATTGGGACTCTGGATTTTTCACTTCAGTTTCATTTTTCTCACTACCCAGGAGTGGAGAATCGACCTCCATGGAACTTTTCACCTGGGCATAATGAAAAATCAATTTCCATAGGAACTTTTGATCTAGATATGGTGGAAAATTGATCCATATAGGAACTTTGCAATTAACTTGCAAGATTTCATCATTTTTTGCCCGAATTCAAAGGTAAGATGGGACATTAATGCATCATAGAGACCAATTGACTCACCAAAACACCCCAACACTTAAGAATGTTCACTTAGAATTTAACAACTTTTGCATCTTGACCCTAGTGACTTCAAAACCTTAAGATTTGTCTATGCTCTCAATTTGGGGACCTTGAAGCCTAACCATAACCCTAGGTGAAACTTGAACTTTGGAGCTCGGAACTAACACTCTACTGCCAAAACCATACAACTAACAAGCGGAAAAGAGGGGTCCCCATTTGCAATGGGGCAATGGTGTGAAAAGTTCACAACAATACCTTTTTGCAAGACTTATCAATGCAAATCCATCCATAATAAATTTACAAATAAGATGAATAACTATAATTAACTTCAGAAGCATTATCTGTAATTCATTTTCTGGTTGGTATGTAGCTTGTTTGCACAATTCAAGAAAATGAGTATATTTTCCAATTCTATAAATTTATAACACTATAGCCAAAAAGTGATTCCTTCGCACCAATACACAACTATTGTGGAGTATATTATCATTGATGTCACATGAATTTCAGAAGATTACTTGAAGCAATAGAAAATTTGGTTGAGTTGTTTACTTGTTTGGTTGAGCTGCTTGAGCAGCTTGACGTGCTTAACATGCTTGTGCTGCTTGGCGAGCTTCAGCTGCTTGAGGTGCCTAAGTGTCTACTTGAGCTGTGTATCTGCCTACTTCAGCCGGTTGAGTGTCTGCTTAAGCAATGTGTGTGCTTGCTTGTCACTGTCAGTTGTTACATCAGCTTTCTTGCCAAATCATCAACCTCAGCTGCTTGCTGGTTTGTTCCTTTGCCAAATCAGATTATATCGCACGACGTGTATTCAAATAGAAGTAAATGGTTTGGGCTGAATATTTATTTTGTTTGGACTTTTGCTATATCCAGGAGTAATAAGGATTATTACAAAATTCTTTCAAGCCTAGAAGTTACGGGATTAAATTGTTATCATGGATTCTATTGAGCATTCTGGAATTATCTTATTTAAGAATGTGCTGATGATGGAGGTGTACATACATCTACATTACTTGTGCAATTTACTCCAGATTCTTTGAACGTCCCCTTTCAAGTGAAGACAGCTTCTTAAACTCCTTGTCTGACCAACGACTTCAAAAAGGAATCATGCGTATGCTGGAAGAGTTGCCTATTCTTGGTAAATATAGTTGGGCTTTTTTTTTTCTTTTCTCGAGGTTGTGGTTTTTATTTTGCAAAAAAATTAGAGTGACTGAGCAGTCATAAATATGGATGGCAGGAAGTCATGGGTAAAAAACTTAAGGTGAGTTAATACTTCCAGCAGAGTGCCTGGCGTCAGACATGAGAAACTGTTTTTTATTGGCAGAAATTTTTTTAAAAAAGATGTCAGTAATTTGAAATTTCTGGAAGCAAGCAACTAACTTCTTCCTTTTGGCTGGGCGTTTTTGAAGTATTGTGGATTTATTTTTAAGGAGATGTTTTTTTTTTTTTTATTAAAGTACAGCTGCCTTGATGATCTGAAAAGATATAAGTGCCTGAAATACCTTTTTGCACTTCTGTTATGAATATATTCTGCTGTAGGTTCGAACAAAGGTGTGAACAGATTGATGAAATTTTTGAGCTGGGCGTTTCTTTGAAAAGAAATGAATTTTCTGAGCTTGTAGATTCTGGTGTTGAGTTCTGGGATTTGGTGGCTGTTTTGTTTAATTGTGGAGGTGTCATTTATGCTGTGTGTATGTGTAGAGGTCTAAGTCTTTTGGCATTGATATATCAGGTTGTGAGTATCACAGGAGTTGTATATATGGAATGCAGATGCTGTTACGCTTGAAATTTTACTGAGCCAGGCTTGTAAGAAGCTGTACATGTTCTAAAATCATTGAGTTTGACTTTTGAGTTGGTGTTCGGGTTGAGGTTGGGCCTCAGTTGCTTTGAGTTGGTGCTCTTTGTGTGAGTTGTAGCTCACTTATGTAAATGGGTTGGTACCCAGCCCACATTTTGAATGAACGTATTTATCCCATGATTTTTCACCCGAAAGGGTTTTCCACGAGATGTGTTCTTGTTTCTATGTTTTGCTTCCATTGCTATATCTCTATCATAAAAGGTTTCACGACTTTTCAAAAGTTTTTAAAAGTTTCAAATACTGATTCACCCCCACCCCCTCTCAGTATTTGTTGTGTGCTCTTCAACTATGCCTCATTTCATTCACTTGAGTTTACTGCTATAAGCTCCACAAAGAGAGGACAAACATGTATTTGGGGTACTATCATGAGTTTCACAATTTAAATCAGTCTTTCCAACTGCCTTTTTTTGAGCTCCATTTGAATTTTCTGCTCTCTTCTTTATAAAGAAGGCCACAGGATGGATCTACGCATGTTGGCCCAAGAACACAAACCCAGAGTCAGAGGAATTGCAAGTTGATTGAGATTAAAGTGTCTGATCAAGATTTTGTGGCTCATCACTTGCAGTTTATCAAGGAGGGGAATGTAGTTGTTGCTCTCAACTTTGTCGCTATTGGGTTCTTGTCTTCTTTTAACTTTGATGAAGTCAATGTTTCTCTTGCCCAGTTCTTAGCTGGGCTGTTCTTTTTATGTAATTTCTGTTGTTTCTGCTTCTTTTGGTTGTAAAAAGATTTGGACCCCTTTCAAAAACCCATCTTCACCCTTATCCAATAGAAGAAAATTGAATATAAACCTGAACAGTAGATACTTTCACAAAATATCACATGTATTGTCATAAAGCTAATAATAGCAGTTGATTTGTACAAATAAGAAAAACAGATATAGATCAAGTATTTACAAAGTAATCAGTAAAACTTAACCAATACTGATGTCTTATAATGCAGAGTCCTGAGAGCAAGACATTGCTTTCAACAATTCTAGACCTGAAATAGAAAGGAGACTAAAAACATGCCTTTTTTATATTGCTGAGACAGAGCTCAACAAATTCACAAACTATATATGCCCAAAAGGGCAATACACCATCGAAAACATTAGATCATGCATACATATTCAGTAAAAGAAAATATACATATCACAGCAGTCTTATTCAAATATGTGTTTGGTTATGCTCACACAGTAAATGAAAACATACTTCCCTGAGAAGTGAGGAGTGAATAATTCAAATAATGTACTTTGTTTTAATGCCTAAATTCCTATCTGTAGCCAATGTTCACAGCTTCCCTCTTTCACATTTCAAATGTGGGATAAAATATGTGTTAGGTTATGCTTACACAACAAAAGAAAAAATACTTCCCTGAGAAGTGAGAAGTGAATAATTCAAATAATGTACTTTGTTTTAATGCCTAAAATCCTATCTGTAGCCAATGTTCACAGCTTCCCTCTTTCATATTTCAAATGTGGGATAGCACTAGATTCCTCCAACAGAAGATTACAATCAAAATATTCATGAGCATCAAATTTCTCAAGCCCGCACAAATTACCAATGAATATCAAGACAATTCATCTTTAAACATGGTAACATAATTGATAGCTCTTGATGAAATTCACCTTAATTCAAGAAAAAAATTGAGGCCGTGGCTGTGGCTGTTGTCATTGTCACATTACTCCATAATTTACTCAATAGTTTAAGCATCGAAGCCTGCTAACCAAGTAGTATCAGTTGTGACATGACATTTTCTTCCATCCACTCCTCTTAACTGTAACTTACACAAATATTATACAATGCATACTTTCATGTGAGATTGTAATCAACTCACAAATTTATTACAGTCCAAACTTTGAGACATGCCAATTTAAATAAATGAATGCACGTAACAAAGTTCAAACTTGCATGAGGCTCATACCTTTTTTCCGGGATTATCAATGCAAATCCATCTATAATAAATTTACGATGAACAAATATAATCAACTTCAGAAAGATTTCCTGTAATTCATTTTTTGTTGGTATTGTAGTTTGTTTGCACAATCCAAGAAAGTGAGTATACTTTCCAGGTCTATAAATGTACAACATGATGCACTGTAGCCAAAAAGTGATTTCTTTGTGCAAATACACAAATATACCTCATTTCATTCACTTGAGTCACTACCATAAGCTGCAGAAAGAGAGGACAAGCATGTATTTGCAGTACTGTCTTGAGTTTCACAATTTAAATTGGACTTTTCCATTGCCTTTTTTTGAGCTTCATTTGAATTTTCTGTATTCCTCTTCTTTATAGAGAAGGCCACAGGAACAGCTTTAAATGCAAATCCAGCTTTTGAAGTGCCACCGCCATTGCTCTCTCCTGATAATTTATTGTCAATAAAATTGAGTCAGAAGCAGAACATGGCTGACCTAAAACACAGGCAAGCAGTAATAACAGTATTCTCAAATATATTAGTATATTACTGTGTACAATTTAAATCTAGATAAGTCAAAACGACTGAAAGCAGTTTCCAAATTTAAAGTTACAGTACTGATGGGCAATATACTTTTTTCCATCTAGCTTAAGTTACCGTATTGAATGGCGATGTTACTTTTGAATGATAAGAATACTGGAAAAATAATAAAGCAGAACCATGTGAGGAAGCAGCATTTCTACTTTTTGGAAGTGAGAAGGCAACAAATCAAAAGTTTTAGATATATCATCAAACAAATAAAAAATGATCAGAAGTTTAAAGAAGGAAAATGAAATAAACAAAACAAGAGCAAAAGTCTACAAATTAATAGATTGTAGTAATGTCCATAAACAACCAAAAAGCAATCAAAAGGAGTAATAAGTTTATGCAAGAATAAAAAAGAAATGGAGAAGTGAATATGGTCTCAATAGGGCAAGAGGAAACAATTCAATATAGACAGAGAAAATAGTAGGTGACTGTTTTCCCATTCAAGGTTTAGTAATCCCTAAGAATATTGGAAGAGTATCGGTACCCAGGTCCAGCAAGTGCTGATTATGTGGTGACAGTTGCTTCGGGGGCTTTTGTGAAGCAGCTTTCAGAATTCAGGCATCAAAACAAACAATACAGCTGAGTGGGAGGTGTCTCTTGCTGGTTTAATGTAAGTTTTATTCATAGGTTTCCAGAATATAATAGTAGAAGGGGTTTAGAATATAATAGTAGAAGGGGTTTCACTGATCGTTATTAAATTATTAATGCTTTGGAAAAAGGAGAACACCCTGAGCTGGCCACTTTGTCCCATTCTCAAAGCAATTTTAGAAAAAATTGTCATGACTTTGCTGTCTTAATGTTTGCATTTAATTATTTATTGTATTTAGATTGTGCCGTCCCACATTGGGGTATCAGTCCTTGCCATGTGTTAGTTACCATCTTGCGGTGTTCATTAGAAGTTGTAACAGCATCTTTATGACATTGTCAGATGTGAGGGTTACTTATGCAGATTCTGACATTTGTAGAAGCATGATTATAATGACTTACAAAGTGGAACAAGAAACTTGACCAACTTACGATGAATGTTACGACACATCATATAGCACCTTTCTAAAGGATGTAAATAACATAGAATGAACCAAATTTAGGTGTGAGCATCGAGAATTCTTACCATGGTATTTTTGGACTTTGTTTAAGCCTATCGGCTATAGTAATGTATTTTGGTGGTATTTTGCATTAAATACTATATTTAGCTATAATGATCAAATAAATCGTTAGGATAGACTTCAAGAGTATTCTTTATTCCTTTAGATTTATCTACTTTTCTTAGTTGTCAATCTTATCCTTATCGGATAAATGAAAATCACTTTTATCTCCTATCTAGGGAGATTTTTGCTCCTTTGTTAATATGGAATATCTCGGTAAGCATTCTCTCTGTCATTACTTTTCATAATATGCTATCAGAGCTCAAGTTTTGGAAAACCTTGGGATCAATGACCATGACTTCCAAGGACTGTGACAGTAAGGAATTGCATGCGAGACACATAAAGAATCCTGCCAAAGGAAGCTGTAAATTTTGTTCAAGAAAGGGTTTTTGGCAAAAAAATTCAATAAATTTGTGGGTTGATTTTCAGCAGTTTTTTTGGCCAATTAGTTTTCAAAATTCATGGGTTTTTTTACTGAAAAATCACCTTTCATTCACAAAAATATCACGCAAGGTTTTTTTGTTGAAAATCACAGCACTATTTTCATTCAAAATCATGATTTTTTTGTGAATTTTGCAGCATTTTGGGTCAGCAAAATCACACAAGCGTATGTTTAAAGTGTTTAACAATTTTTTTCATTAAAAAATCAAGGGTTCCTAAAATCACACCATACTTTTCTGTTAAATCAAGGATTTTTTGTTTTGGTTTCTGAATGCAACCTGTGCAAGGATTTTGCATCATTTTCTGTAGATTTCTTGGTCGCAACAGGATTCTACCTGAGTGACATAGTTACAATTACAAAGGCTTTGACGATATTTTAAAAAAGATTGTGAACTTTTCCCGTTTCAAACTGTGCAACTGATGTTAGGGCTGCATGCAATGCGTTTCTGGCACAACGAACATCAAAATACTATTTTCTGAGTTTTTTTCCTTGTATGATGTTTTTCGAACTCATGGATTTTTACCGGCAGCTAAGGTTGTCAGCCAACTGCACTGCAATTTCCAGAATTGTTGTGCAAACATTTTACAATTTTTAACAAAAATTGTGGTTGTTGTTCCCAGCTTGGGCTTTGAAAATTTCTTTGTAAAAATTTTATTCCTCTTTCAGCGAGTTTCTCGTTTTTCATGTTTTAGTTTTTGGCTTACAAAGGACTGACTTCATTGACCAACATCATGTTGGAAGGAATCCAGAGGTTCATTGGCAAAAATTACAACACATTGAGACAGAGGATCCTCACTATCTTCGAACACAAATAGTCTTGATCAGAACTCCCTCAGAACTAAGACCCAGCCAATGGCTAAATGTAAAGACAAGACTATTAGAGTTAAATATCTCTCTATTTATGTTTCTCTCTTTCGTAAATTTCTTTCTATTCTAATGGTCACTCTACTTCCATGTTTCCATATTCTCTATCTATTCAATATGGAAACTTCCTTTTGTTTCTATTTCTCTTTTCAGAATGTTTCTATTTCTCTCTCTATTCGTTATAGAAGCATTCTCTTGTACACTTGTATATATAGATCATTCTTAATCTCTGTTTAATAACACATTCATTATTTTACCATAATATGGTATCAAAGCTATAGGTTAACTTTTTCGAAAATTTTGTAATCCTCCATTGAGTGGAAATTTTCATATAGTTTCAGTTCTTTTTTCTGGCTCGTGTTCATTATTAATTTTTGAAAAATCAATATAATTTCTTTTTTGAAATTATTCAAGATTGTTAATTTTTCGAAATTTATCTGCTACCCCAGGGATCTTCCAATGGCTCATTTTTTTCTTGCACGCAATTTTGGGCCCATTAATGGCCACCTAGGGTTTCTGCACTTTCGACTAGGGTTTTGAGTCTTTTGACCTAAGTTGCCGGATTTGGACCCTGGACCCCGGATCCGGGTCCGGGTCCGGATTCGCCCCCCAGTCCGTGCTGGATCCAGGCAAGGTCTGAATCTGGACCTGTGGGTTCGTTTGGATTCGCCATCCGGATCCGGGTCTGGGTTCGGGTCCGATCCAGGTCCGGATTCGCCCCCTGGTCCATGTTGGATCCAGGCAAGGTCCAGATCTGGACCTGTGGGTCCGTTTGGATCCACGATCCGCGGATTCCCACGGACCCACAGGTCCAAATCCGGACCCTGCCCGGATCCAACACAGACCGGGCCGGATCAAGCAAAGTTTTGCTTGCGGACGGAGTTTAAGATGTTTTTTTGGCAAAAATTATAAATTTTTGATATCCACAACCCAAATTTTTTACGCTGCCCCTTGACCCCGTCTTGGGGGG
>MU225704.1:170671-221369 GCA_018584345.1 Thuja plicata
GAAGATGATGATGATGATGATGAAGAAGAACATCAATAAATTATTAATCCATTAGTTGAACTTCAAACAATGATACTTGAACTGATGTTATGATTTAATTTTAATGTTTTGAATCTTCGAGATTTGGCATTGATCAATGATCAAGCATCATAGATTCATACTATGAAATGATTTAGTTTTAGAATTACGTATATTTTTCTTATTTTTTGTATATATATTTATATATATACATACACACGAACCCATACGAATCCTAAAGGGAATATTTTTCCACGAATCCACGAACAGGATTCGCGAACCCGAATCCGAATCGGCAACTTAGGTTTTGACCATTCAGTTTCAGTCGAAAAATTGTTTTTCTTGCAGATTCTTGGTGGGTTTTTCAAACCCTCAACTGGATCATTCGAAATTTTATGGGTGCCTCGATTTTTGTGCCAGCGGATTTCAAATCTAACTTCAGATTCAATCTGGGTTTTTTGAGCTTTCTTTTGGGTCTTCGTTCATTTTTTCTGGGTCTTCCCGCAATCTGCCTCGGAATCTGTGCTTTGGATTCATTCGACGCCTTTTCAAATTTTTAATGGCGTCTCTCACGAACATTATGTTGGAAGGCAGTCCAAGATTTACCACACCCGGAAGTCAGGAGGGTCTCAGCTAGTTTTGATCAATTTTTCACCTCAAAAATCGTGACTGGTTTTTATCGATTTTTCACCTCGAAAATCTTGTCTGGTTTTTCCGGTTTTTCACCACAAAAATCGTGACTACTGAGTCTCAGCTCTTTTGTGCGCAACGAAGTTTTTTACTGCGGTTTTCGCAAGGTTTTCACTTCTCCTGGCACCTTTTGAGGATTCACTTGCAGACTTTTGTTTTGAAGTTAGATTGACCATTAAGGGAGGGTATTAGAGTTAAATATCTCTCTATTTATGTTTCTCTCTCTTTCGTAAATTTGTTTCTATTCTAATGGTCACTCTTCTTCCATGTTTCCATATTCCCTCTCTATTCAATATGGAAACTTCCTTTTGTTTCTATTTCTCTCTTCAGAATGTTTTTATTTCTCTCTCTGTTCGTTATAGAAACATTCTCTTGTACACTTGTATATATAGATCATTCTTGATCTCTGTTTAATAACACATTCATTATTTTACCATAATAAAGACAAGTTCGATGTGTTATCACGAAGCCATTGTGCTCATTAAATTATTCGTCAGAGATGAAATTCTTTCAAAAATTCCTTCAAGCAAATATTTTCTGGAGATTCGGAAACACCTCCAACATCCCCACAATACATCAAATGAAGGGAGGTCCTTCTTGAAGAATATGTTATTCTCAATCATGATGGACGAGAAAATTTGTTTGCAAGACCATTTGATGAAGATCAAAGGCACTAGTAATCAGTTAGCTGCTATTGGTTGCACGATGGAAGAAGAAGATATATTAGTAATAGCGCTAAAAAGCTTACCGGGATCTTATGAGCATTTCTTAGAAACACTTGACTTCGTGTTTTTGATTATTTGTGCAACAAATTCTTTCAGCAAGACAGATGGAAGAATGTAATGTCCCCTTTCGCCTAGCGCATCATTAGATAATAATGCTGGCCTATTTTATTCCCATAGAGGCTAAGGCAAAGAATAATCATGGGAATAATTTAAATAATTAAATATGTGAAAAAGCTAAAGTCACAATTCATATTTAATTATTAATTGGGCCACTTAAATAATATGGAGGGACATAATTATTCCTAGTTGATGCCAATTGCTTGGCCAATTGCTTATTATGCACCTAAGCTAAGCGATGATAATAAAGTTAAATGAATAAAGGGGATGACTTATTATGAAATATTATTATTTCTTGGTGAAAATTGAATAAGGAAAAAGGCAACTTAAGGCGATTTATTAGAGAAATCATGGGCTTCATTCAAAGCAAAATAGAAGGTAAAGACTTATAAAAGGCATCGGTTGTTGATGATAAAGTATTTGATCAACATTTGATATCCTTTTATAATTAATTTTCTCAAGAATTCATGAATGGAGATTTTGGCAAGAAAAGACTCAGGATGGCAACCCTGGTCTGTGAAGGTTTGGGACAGAACACCCAAATCTTGGCGTGAGAATCCAGTAGCAGAGTTGTGTAATCTTCAGCATCAGTTACGACTAGAAAGAAGAATTTGCAAGATGATCTTTTCCAACGCAGGTCTTGTGCGGGTAAAAAATACAGCAGCAAGGGGATGCAATAACAAGGAATTAGAATCACTTGTTTACCACCTAAGTCATTATCAGCACCAATACTACACAGAAAGCTGGGCGTCTATTCTAGGAGTCGCAGTAGCAGTAATAAGGCATCTTTGACCTTCAAGGAAATCTGTGCGGTTCCCCAATAAAGACATTCCGTGGTCTCTGGAATTTGCAACAACAAATTGTGAATATTTCTCCTACTCAAGACTCATACAAGTATTGTACAAATCTGTTGATTCAATAATTAATCACAGAGAATCACAATTTCCCTTGTGAGTTCTGTTTGCATCTCTTCATAAGTTTACTAGTTGTATGATTTTCCTCTTTGCTTGCACAATAGTATTCTTGTTTGAAATAAGCTTGAAGTATTAGAACAAGTGAAATCCGTAAACTCCATTAAAGATGATCCATCCAAACAAGACCATTCCATAATTTACACAAAAATCAGAAGAAAGGATATTTCGATGAAGCAGTGATTCACCATGTGTGTTACAGGCCTTTGCAGCCAAGGCCAAGATCAAAGGCATATGGCCTCACAAGAAAGGTCAAGGGCAAAAGAAAGATACTTCGAAGAATCTGAAGACTATCACATGCCATTATTGTGGTAAACTTGGTCATTAGAAGCACTGTGAAAAGAAGTTGGCTAATTAAAAATACAACCTAAGAGGGCCTCCACCAAAGACTCATGTCGCAGAGCATTCTGAGCAGGAGTCAGCCTTCTACGCATTTAAAAGGCCAAACAACCAATAGACTACTCCGTGTATTTTGTGTGGTACATGAATTCTGAAGCATCTGGACACTTTTTCACACAGTGAGGATTGGTTCACTGAATTTATGGCTTGCTCAGATTAAATTATCTTCGATAGAGGTGAGGAGTATAGAGTTGTTGACAAAGGAAATGTTCAAATACACTCTAGGAAAATCTATTATTTTCCTATTCACTATGTTCCGAAAATGGAGCTCAAACTATTCTCAACGACTCAGATTATGCACTAATATCCCAAATTGGATGTCATCTTTAGCACACACAAGTACCATTTGTTGACAAGGAGTCCAAGAAAACTTGCACTTGGTATAGAAGATCATGGTTGGTATCAGCTTGTCGGCACTAGAAAAGTTCAAGAGCATGCATTAGCTGCAAAGAGTTCATCTACTATCAATACTCTTGGCGTCAGCATTATGGGCATCTCAACCTATCTTATCTTTCTTGGTGAGCTCAAGAGAACATGGTTGAAGGTTTACATGAGATCAAACAACACATACAAGGTGTTTGTGGAGCTTACCAAGTAGGAAAGCAGCACAGAAATCCATTTTAGAAGGATAAAATTGGAGAGCACAAAGAGTCCTTCACCAATGAATACAGAGTTTTCTCTTGTTTGTAGATGATTACAATAGGAAAATGTGGATGTTCTTCCTAAAAGAAAACACAAAAGTGCTTAAAGAATTTTGAGAGTTCAAGTCATTGGTAGAAAAAGAGTCAGTGTGTGCATCATAACTCTTAGGTCTGATTATGGGAGAATTCTATTCTAACGAATTCTCCCACAGTATCAAATGCAATTCACAACACCCTATACCCCTCGACCGAATGGTGTAGCTAAGTGGAGGAACCATACATTTAAGGAGATGACCAAATGCATGTTTGAGAATCGGAGTCTTCCAAAGAAGTTTTGGGCAGGGGCAACAATTTACACTGCAGTGTACCTTCTCAATAGGTTTCCAACACAAGCAATGAAGGAGAAGACCCCCGAGGAGCATGGTTCATGAGAAAATCACGTGTGAGCCATCTTAAAAAAAATTGTTCTATTGTGTACTTCTACACTGCAGATGCCAGGACCAAATTTGACTCTAAGAGTCAAAAATTAATGATATTAAGGT
This sequence comes from Thuja plicata, assembly GCA_018584345.1. Taxonomy (NCBI): domain Eukaryota; kingdom Viridiplantae; phylum Streptophyta; class Pinopsida; order Cupressales; family Cupressaceae; genus Thuja; species Thuja plicata. The sequence goes on from MU225704.1 coordinate 174,775, forward strand.
ACAGTGACAATCATAAAGCCTACACATATGAGTGATGCAGACATAAATCATAATTCATTTGACATTCAACAGGGATGTGGTGATTGATGAAGAAGTTGGGCCTTTTCCACTCTCTTCTAACACCTCTAAAGGCCAAAAACTCAGGTGTCCAGCTTCTATTTGCTACACCTGAAGGAGGAGAGTTTCTTCAGGATAACTTGGATCAGCATCCAAATGATATAGTTCCAGGTATTCCATGTCATGATGACAGCACTGATTTGGATGGAGGGGTTTCTTCAAAGAGACTTGAGTGGTAGGACACCTCATTGGAGATCTTTGGGATGATAAAATGATCACGGCAAATTATCCAGAGGCAAGAACAAGCAGAACACAGTTAACTTTGTTCCTATAGCTAACATTTAGAGTGCTTATGAGTCCTAGAATTTTGCAGAGGCGAAAGGTAAACCTAAATAGGCAAAGGCCATGGAAGCAAAACATGGAGACTTGTGTTCTTTCAGATCATCCACTAGGGAAGAAACCCATTGGTTGCAAATGGGTGTACAAAATAATTACAAATTTGATGGTACACTTGACAAGTACAAAGCACAATCCAAGCATAGGAAATGACATCATCCTTTGAGTCATTTATGTGAATGTTATCATCATAACAAGTAGTGAAGCACCATTTGATTGAATTCATCAAATGGAATTTGTGCAAGGCTTTTGACATGACAGACTTATGCCCACTACCTTATTGCCTGTGTAGAAGCTTGGTAGATATGTAGTGGTATTTTCATTTCTCAGTCTAAATATGCCAAGTTTTTGCTAGATAACTTCAAAATGACCAGTTGTAAGATCTCATCTACACCTATGAAGAAACGGATAAAGCTTTCAGGAAAAACAAACTCCAAGGCAATTAATGAGTCAACCATCAGACAACTAGTGGGCAACCTTATCTATCTTTCTATCACTAGATTTGACTTGAGCTATGTTGTGAGTTGCATTACCAAATTTATGACAGCATCTAAGGAAGAACATTGGGTTGGCACAAGAAGGGTGCTGAAATATGTGAAAGGGACACTCGACTTTAAACATTCTATATAGCACAAGTAAAAATCCTAGACTAGTTGGGTTAAAATTCAAATTGAGCAAAGTTTGGTTGATGACATAAAGTCCACTTCTAGATAAGTTTTCAGTCTTGGTACGTGTACAATCACATGGACCAGTAAGAAGCAGAAGGCAGTAGCTCTTTTCTCAACCAAAGCAAAGTATGGGGAGCAACCAAAGCATCATGTGAGGCAATATGGCTACGAAGGTTGCTTTTACACATGCAAATGTCTCGAGCAACGCTTTCACCCTTGTATTATGATAATCAAGGGGTGCGAAAGCTGGTAAGGAATCCAATCAGCCACAAGCGTACAAAATATGTCGAGCTTCATTGTAATTTCATCCAGCAACTTGTAGAAGATGGATCAGTGATGTTGCAGTACACTCCAACAAAGGACCAAATTGCAAACATTCTTATCAGGTCTTTGAGTCCCGACAAATTTGTCATATTTTAGGATAAGCTTGGTGCAATTGACAAATTGACCATTAAGGGAGAGTATTAAAATACTATTGTAATATTTAGCTATAATGGTCAAATAAGTTGTTAGGATATACTTTAGGAATATTCTTTATTCTTTTAGTTTTTATCTACTTTTCTTGGTTATCGAACTTATCCTTGTCAAATAAATCATTTTTATCTCTTATTTAAGGAGACTTTTGCTCCTTTTTTAATATCAAATATCTTGGTAATCATTCTGTGTCATTACTTTTCAAAATATTTTGGACCTCTGTAGGTCTGTATATTAAGGGCTTAAGATGAAAGCAATGAAGAATTTTCTTTGAAATTATATGTTATTGAATTTTCTTAAGAGGAGCAGGATGTAGACCACCATGTTAAGGCTTTGAGCCTACAATTGTATTGCTTTTTGTCGCAGATTAACATATTGCTTCAATGCTTTGGAGTATGAGGTTTTTTAACCAAAAGGGTTTTCCCCACGTGAAATCGGAGAGGTGATGTAATGTTTATATGTACCACCACAAGCTTGGAGCTGGTTGTGGCGGCTATACTGAAAACCATAGCCTACAGTGTTTAATGAGTAACTATTGATTAACAGTGCTTAGCGGCAGCAACTTATATACAATGATCATTCACATGGAGACATCATGTTTGGTGATATGTAAGTAGGCTGATGTCATAGTACAACTGGAATAAAGTTGTGAGATTCTTGGTATTCCATGGATTGGTTGGGTAATTAGGCATTTAGCATTCTGTGACGATGCCTATATGTATCATCTTGTGTGCATGTCACCATGTTAAGGCTTTGAGCCTACGATTTTATTGTTTTTGTTGCAGATTAATATATTGGTTCAATGCTTTGGAGTATGAGGTATTTTACCCAAAAGGATATTCCCCACATGAAATTGGAGAGGTGATGTAATGTTTATATGTAATACCACGAGCTTGGAGCTGGTTGTGGTGGCTCTACTGAAAACCATAGCCTACAGTATTTAATGAGTAACTATTGACTAAAAGTGTTTAGCGGCAGCAACTTATATATAATGATCATTCACGAGGAGACATCATGTTTGGTGATATCTGGGTATGCTGATGTCATGGTACAATTGGAATATAGGTGTGTGATTCTTGGTATTTTGTGGGTTGGTTGGGTATTTAGGCATTTAGCATTCTGTTATGACACATATATGTATCATCTTGTGTAAATGCGTCGAGGCTGGTCAAATACAGATGGGTTGAACAAAAGGTTAACAGTTGAACATTGGACACCTGTTGTCAAGAGGTCGACTTGCAAAATGGTACGTTGTAATATTGTAGATTGAGACTCTCTAACAGGCCCTGTTGTATTGAATCCTTGATTTTGAATAATATAAATATGGACAATTTTTTATTGGTGGGTTATTTCCAAAAGGGTTTCCCACATATATCTTTGAGTCTTGTGTAATCCCGTGTATGCTTATTGTTCTATTTGCTTCTGTAAAATGCTGTTAGCTAAATTTTGCAAATACTGTTAACTATTTCTGGTTCACCTAATCTTAGGTTTCTTTATCCCAGTTTATTGGTCATCTGCGACAGGAGTCTAAATCCCTAACAGAATGGGGGTTGCTACAGGAATGCTTATAGAGTTTTGTAGGAGACATTACAGTCAAGCTTAGTGAAAATCTGTTGTATTTTTCTGCCTATCAAGGAAGCATGAAGTCTCAACATGAAGACAAGATTCTTGCAAGTTCCACTGAGTTTAAATTTCAAGTATAAACAAGTCCTTATAGATTGAATGTTAGAAAAATGTAGATTACTGTTTTGATTTTATCAGCACTTCCTTTACAGTTTAGAGTCTTTAGACCATCTAAGTATTATAACCTGGATGAGGGCATGTCACAGCACATCTGGATGCATAAGTTAATTAACACAATGTGGTGATATAGCCTCTCCAATATCACCTAGATTTGGCTTCTAATAAAATGCATGCATTTCCACCAAGACCAGATGCATAAGTTAATTAAGACAATGTGGTGATATAGCCTCTCCAATATCACCTAGATTTGGCTTCTAATAAAATTAATGCATTTCAACCAAGACCAACCACTTAAAGGTTTAGTTCCACTTGACATAGCGAGGATATTCTTACTTATATAGCATAAAGACAAATAAATTATGATAAAACCTTATATTTACTGTTTCTATCCAGAGAATGTTCATCAAAGAATGCCAAGTTTACAAATTTGGTATTTAGCCAATTGCGCAACTCTTTACTTGTGAGAAAAAGGCCTGAAAAAGTTAGGAAGTTTCTTACGTTTACCATCATGATTAGTACTGCTTCCTGCCAAGATACTAGCTGGATTCTCTGTGCTTTCCGTACTGTCAGAATTAACATCCCTTTTCCTCTGCACAAAACTCACATGTCCAATAAATCTAATACAAATATGTTACACAAAAGATACAAATACGCAACAAATAAACTCTAAACTTTACTGCTCTGTCAAATATAGTAAGACTGAACTGAAAATAGTAACTGTAGAGAAAGTAAAAATGAAAAAAGAAACCATCGAGTTACAAAACCCTAATCACTGTACTTCCAATTTTTCAATTTAAGAAGTCCCCCACAGATTAATGGAAGATACTTTATAACAGTGTAACACAGGTCCTGGGGGACGAGGGGACGGCGGGACGAGTTTACAGGATAGGGAAAAAGGGCTTCAATTTGGGGACGGCGGGGGAAAGGCGGCAGGGGGCGACGGGGGGTGGTGCTGCATATATTTTATACTATTCATATAGTAATTGAAATGCTAGTTATGAAAAGATGTATAATAGAATAAGAAGTAAACTAGCAAAATTGCAAATGCCAAAAACTAAATACAAACTATAGTATACTTGAACATTGAAGTTTTATACAGTGAATATTGAATTACTAGTTACTATTAGAAATTAGAATACTAAATAAAATTGTTGAATCAGCAAATGGAAGATTTATATTATATCAAAAATATGACCGTAGCACTACACGAATTACAAACATAGAAACACCAACTTAGAAACTCCAGATCTGATTTTTATTTAGGGTAGCCAACATAACTAGCAATAATGTATGCAATAGTGTATGCAATAGCAGCTACAAACCCTCATTAACTGCCCATATTATGTTTGCAAACGATCTGAAAATGTCCTTCAATCAACCAAAAATATTTGTATATATCTGATTTGCTTGCAAATATTAAAAACAAATAGAATTTAAAAAAAATACACCTTTAAATGTCCTGGATGGTCCGATGTTTCTTAAGATAACCACCTTGATCGTTCATATACCCAAGTAGGCTTTGAAAAGCCAATATTTACAAAATTGTAGGGTCTATCCAGCAATTTATAACACTCAAGTGTGGCACATGTTTTAGGTCCTTTCTCCTTTTTGCCCTTGCTAACATAGGGAACAACCTAGTGCCCCCGATCAGAAAAGATTTAAAATACAATGGCTCCCAAGTAAGAGATTCTGTTGCAGCAAAGGAGAACTAAATAGATCATATTTTTGCTACTTAACATATCAGAACATGAAGTATCCAAATAAGCACTGAAGGGCCACTAGTAAATACAATTCTTAAAGGTAATATATCTTTCAGCTATTGCTTTTACAAGTTCAAACACAAAAATCAGCTACAAACCAAACATGTTGTTAGCATTTTAATTTGCACCTTTAGTGCATCACAAAACAAAACAGATGCGTAATAAAAGTGCTCTTTGAATTAGAAGGGAAAGCTCCCTTTAAATTACAAAAATAACATAAAAGTTTAAAACTGGACAATATATACTCGCAATTTACAATATTTACAATGATTTTTGAGGTGGTACACAACTAAAGACTATTTTATATGCATCCCCTACCTCCCACATGTGACAAGCATTCTCCATTCACCTTTCCATCTTTAAGTACTTAAAACATTTGAACAAGGTTCTCTTCGTGCTACTGTTCACCTATGCTCAAGGGTGGCCAGAACATTAGCTTCAAATTTTCCAAAAAAATTTGCTTTTCAATGTGGTGTGCTTCAATTCTTTAGCATATAACTATGCACTCTTAAAGAATTTTAGGAGACTTTTAAATTAGTGCATGCCAAAATACTAGGAAAAACAACAAGAATTCCTCTTCTTTATTGTGACATGTGCCTAAGCTTTTAAAAGCATCTAAACATTGGATGATTGAAGACTTTTTATCAAACTATTGACACGTCCTCATTTCTTTGGCACATCTGTTGTGATGATCTCCATGTATAGGCGTGTGTTACACATTAGGCACACGCCTAAACATTGAGCAATAAAAATATAACTCAGAGACTTGTTTGTATTGGATATAATTTCAACATTTTCACTTCTTTATAGCAGTGTACCTCTCCTCTCAGGCATGCATCTGCCCATTGGATGGTAAATTTCAAAATTTAGACAACTTTATTGTGACACGTGCCTCCTTTCCTAGACATGAATGCATTCAATTTCTTCACAATGGCACATATGTCTTTGCTTGTTGCATGCTAATGCTTTGGGTAGAAAAAATTGTCAATATCTCTTTACCTTGGCAAGTGCTTGTATTAGTGCAAGGCTATACACTAGACTTGAAAATTCTGTAATTTTTACAACTGTTATTGAAGCAAGTTTTTGTCTCCTAAGGCACACTTTAACACTTTTCCACATGCTTCTTCACCCTTCTTGCTCCTCCACCTAAGCACTCTTCTTCCTCACACACCTAAGCATCACAATATTGACAATCATTTGTATTGGTGCATTTACCATCTCAAGTGCACAGCACTACTTTGAAGCCAACTTCCATAAGGAAACAAACACTTTACGAGGCAAGCACCAAAACACTAGTTTGTACATTTACAAAATTTTGCCTCCTTTATATCAACATGCATCTAATCTTCTAGGTGCACTTGAATATTGATAAATACTTTGTTTTTATAGAGTTGTGCATTGTTGATCACTTAAACAATGTATAAAAAGGATTCAATTGAAGCAAGAAAATGCATGTCTTTGTATGGTATGCCTTTTAGCTCTAGTTGTGTGCTTGAATAACATTTTGAAATCTATTAAATAGTCCTTTCATGAAATGCATCTTTAATCCCCAAGTGTGAACCTTATTCGCGTGAGTGTGCACCTATACCTAAAGGATGCACTTGTCTTCATGACCTTAAAACAGTTTCCAGATTTGAAAGCCTCCTTTCTTGCATCAAGATGGGTTTCTTCAAAAGCCTCTTTCCATAATCCTACAAACATTAGAACATGGAAAAAGAATGCAAAACTAAGTAGGCTATACAAACTAGATCATGACTTAGTAAGAAAACTACAGAGTTCAGTTTCAAATTTTACACAATGTGAAAGCTTCACATGGGTACAACAAATGTCAAACAAGCATAATATCTTATTATCTTGTATAAAATGCACAAATAGTCAAATACTCTTTCAATTTTGATTTGATAAAACTCAGGACTGTAAAACAATTTAAGTAGTGTTGAATTTATGAACCAGAATTATAAAAAAACATCAAAATAACAGAAACAGCAAAAGACAAATAGAGTTATCCTGGGAAAAACCCTCCCAAACCGAGGGAAACAACCCAGTCCGCAAAAATGGATCCTTTATTAGAGTTCCAAAACTGATTACAAAATCTCAGTCTCCTTTAGATGTCTTCAATAAAAAACAATCAGAAATAATCTTCAATATCAGAGAATCGACTACACAATCATGAAACGCAATCTAATCTCAATATGTGAAAATATAAGCTAGAATGCTTATACACCAAGTCTCTTACTATCTGCAATATACTGATAAATACAAATAACTCACAGCAGCACCCGCTATTCACAATACCTCTCCCAATATGAAGAAGCAACCACGCCAAGAATGAATGAAATTGATATGAAGGATATCGCGATACATGAAAAAGAGTAAACATCCAAAATCGGTTACAAAGACTTATTGTCTTCCCCATAAAAGAAGATGCCAAGGAGATATGAACCGACAAAGATATGAACTCGACATTCTCATAAATGCAAAAAGTAAATAATGTAAGACAAAACAAAGTGGTAAGCTATAATAGACTGCCGGAGACACCGAAGCCAAGTCAGCATCCGCAGTTAATGAGAATGCGAACATAAAGGATGAGAAGATGCCATGATGCCTTCTACACATGAAGCCGGAAGAGCTAAGCACGAACAAGAGGAACATGCATAAAATGAAATCTCCCACATGACAAAACGGTGAACTCAATAGGAGAACATAACAATGTCATTGCTGAATATATATAACTCTCACGCAGCTACATACTTCAACACTCCCTCTTAGCAAGAGAGAGTTCTTCAATTTGTCATCTCATGACTACTGCAACTAGCTGCAACCAAAAGAATATCAACAAAATCTCATCATAGATTTTCTCAAGACAAAATTATTATCTCAGCATAACAAAACTCACCATAGCTACTCCTAGAGGGTGAAAAATAACACAAAATAAGTCATAGAGTCACACATATGACTTCCACCATGGCTACTCCCAAAGGGTGGAAACAAGGGATTTCACCTCGAACTTCTCTCGCAAAGAAGAACTCATTAACAAGGGATTGCACCTCGAACTTCTCTCGCAGAGAAGAACTCATTAAAATATATACAATGAATCACTGAAACTGGGACTCTTTCTCAACAAGGGCAACATTCTCAACAATACCAAGCTTTTCTCTAAAATAACTAAACTTCACCATTGGAAGTGGCTTGGTAAGAATGTCTGCAGTCTGCTCCTCTGTAGAAATGTACTTAAGTTCAACCGCTTTCCTTTGAACCATGTCTCTCAAGTAATGATACTCAATTTCCACATGTTTAGTTCTGTCATGAAAGACGGGATTTATTGAAAGCTTCACACAACTTTGGTTATCACAAAATATAACTATAGGATCCAAAGGTTGTCCAAACAAACCTACAATCAATTTTCGAAGCCACACAGCTTCTCTTGCAGCCACACATGCTACAACATACTTTGCTTCAACTGTACTTTGAGCCACACAAGATTGTTTCCTGCTGCACCAAAAAACTACAGCCGAACCTAGGCTGAAACAACATCCTGAAGTACTCTTTCTATCAGATACACAACTTGCCCAATCTAAATCAGAGAAGCCTTGAAGGTTCAGCTCTACACATGAAGAGTATTTTAGACCAAAGCCCACTATACCACGAACATATCTCAATATATGTTTTGCTGCCACAAGATGAAGTTGTCTTGGTTCACACATGAATTGACTCAAGGTATTCACTGCATAACAAATATCAGGCCTTGTATTCACCAAATACATTAATGAGCTAATTAACTACCTGTACAAAGAAGGATCAACTTAATCTGAAAGTGTTGTCTCCTCATGTAATTTTTTCAGATTTGCTTCCATAGAAGTAACCATAGACTTGCACTCTAACATGCCAAACCTTTTCAATATATCAATTGCATATTTTCCTTGACTTAAAATAATTTTATTTTCTCTTTGCCACACCTCAAGTCCAAGAAAATAATGAAGGAGACCAAGATCTTTCATTTCAAATTCAAAAGCTAACTCCTTGCATTTGACAATGAGATCATTATCACCTGTAAGAAATAAATCATTAACATAGAGCACAAGAATCAGCACTTTTCCATCACATACCTTGAAGTATAAATTTGGGTCAGCATCATTCTTTAGGAAGCCCAAACTCAAAAGATAATTGTCAATTCTCTCATACCAAGCACGTGGTGCTTGTTTAAGACCATACAAGGCCTTTTTTCAGCTTACTACACACATGAGAGTCTTTGTCATTAATTACAAACCCTTCTGGCTGCTCTATATAAACTTCCTCTTCAATAGTGTCATTCAAGAATGTTGCTTTAACATCCATTTAATGAAGCCTCCAACCCTTAACTGTTGCAACAGCTATGATTGATCTAATAGAGGTATAACGAGCTACTGGAGCAAAGGTCTCATTATAATCTATACCTTCCTTTTGTGAGAAACCTCTAGCCACAAATCTTGCCTTGTATTTTTCTATGCTTCCATCTGCTGCATGCTTGATTTTGAACAGCCACTTAGAAGAAACCACAGATTTATTTTCAGGCCTAGAAACAATGTCCCATACATCATTCTTGATGATGGATTGGTACTCTTCCATCATGGCATCCTTCCACATTTGCTGATTTGAAGCTTCTTGAAAATTAGATGGTTTTGAAGCAATAATGTGACTCATCAAAACCACATAACTTGCAAATTTGTGAGGCCTTTTACTCTCTCTAAAAGTGCCAAGAGGGGTTGCATATTTTTCAGCCTCTTCCATAGTGTTTCCAGTCCATAGAGGTCTTTTCTTACCAGCTGAAACATTACTTGGACCTGCTGAATTATCAAAAGAATCAATTGGATCAATCGGATCAGCAAACCCTTCTAAATTTGTATGCTCCCTCTGAATCTCTGAAGGTAAATTTGAAACAGCCATGTCTATGTCTTGAGAAGGCTCAATGTCTTTTGACTCAAGTTCCAAATTAGATTCTTTAGATTTATTGCAAGCTGTGACTTCATCAAAAGTAACATCCTTGCTGATTTCAATTTGCTTTTGACCTGAAATATAAATCATGTATGCTTTTGAAGACTCGCTATATCCAACAAAAATGCCTTTCTTCCCTAAAGGTTCTAGCTTACATCTTTTCTCTTTAGGAACATGAATATAGACAGGGAAACCGAAAATCTTAAGATGACTGATATCTGGTTTGATACTTGTAAAAGCTTCTTCTGGAGTAATATTATCTAGAATATGATGAGGGCTGCGATTCTGAATGTACACAGTTGTCCTGCAAGCTTCTACCCATAGAAACATTTGAAGACTCTGATCATGAATCATAGCCTTCGCTGCCTCAACAATTGTCTAGTTCTTTCTTTCAGCTGTTCCATTTTGTTGAGGATTATAAGGGACACAAAGCTCCCTCTTAATCACAGCCTCAATACAAAAGTTATGAAATAAACCAGACACATACTCTCCTCCACTATCTGATCTTAGAACCTTAATTTTATTGTTCGATAAGTTTTCAACAAGAGCTTTGAATTCTTTAAATCTGGACCGCACTTCATCAGATTCTTTTGACTATATATCCAACACTTACGAGAAAAGTCATCAATAAATGTAACATGATACCAACAACCACTAAGAGAAGCAACAGACATGGGACCACATAAATCAGAATGAATTAACTCAAGGACTTCCTTAGCTCTACTTTCACTACTATGATAAGTACTTTTAATATTCTTACCTAGAGCGCATCCCTTGCATACACCATGATTTTAATTCAGCTTTGGAATACCATCAACAACCTTCTCCATAGAAGACAAAGTTCTGAAATTTAAGTGACCCAAACGCTTATGCCACAACTCACTTGAGTTTGATGAATCATGAACTAAAGCAAGAGTAGGATGAGCTGAAAGTTTGTAGAGACTATCATGGCGAACACCAATAATACGAGTTGATTGAAAGTTTGAATTCTTCTTCCAAGCAAGAATTTTTCCATCGGCAAAGGCAACATGATATCCTTTGTCCTCTACTGCTGAAATAGACATCAGATTTCTTTTAATACCAGGAACAAAGAGAACATCACTTAGATGAAGAGGTACACCTGAATCCAACTGAAAGGATGTAGAACCAGCACCCTTCACTATATAACAAGCATCATCACCAATAATGACTTGAAGATGAGAATCTTTTTCCTTCAGGTTGAAGAGATGTTCACGATAACCAGTAATGTGGCGAGAAGCTCCACTATCAATTAGCCATGTATCACTATTTGTAGGAACATTACTGGAACGTGCAGAAATAAACAAAAACCGTTCAGAATTATCACTAGACTCCTTTTGAGGAGAAGAATTCTCAACATTAGCAACAATTGCTTGAGGTGTTGGCCTTGAAGTACAATCATGAGCAAAGTGTCCAAACTTATCACATCTAAAACATTGGATCTTAGAAAAATCCTTCTTTTTCTTAGCATCAAGAGCTGAATCAGAATTCCTCTCTATACCTTTTGAAATTACCTCTTCTATCTTTGCCTTTGGAAGTATGGGCAGCAAGAACATGATCATCTTCATGATGATATTTGCGACCATTGCCTCTAGCCTCTAACCTGCATTCTTCTTGAATGCAATCAGCCCTCAATCTGTCAAATTTAGGAAGATCATCTCTTCCACTAACACCTTGAATGAATGATTCCCAAGAGTGGGGAAGACCATTCATAGCAAGCATCACCAAATCTTTATCAGCAAATGATTCACCAATAACACTCAACTGATCTTTTAATTCAATAATCTTCATAAAATATGAAACCACTGATTCTCCTCTAGCCATTTTAACATAAAGAAGTTGACGACGAAGGGCTAGAGCTCTACTAGTGTTGTTAAATTCATACAGGTCCTTCAATGTCTGAAACATATCTTTAGCTGAATTCAACTTAGAGATAATAGGAACAAGATGATCTTTAACTAAATCAATCAAAATCTTCTTGGCCATGATTTTGTTCTTTTTTCATGTAGCTTTCTCAGCTTCTACAGAAGGTTCAAGTACATCAGAATTAACATAGTCAAGAAGATCATTTTCCTGAAGTGAAATCAAAATTCTAAACTTGCATGAAGAAAAGTTTGAAGAACCATCCAATCTATCTTCCACTTTCAAACCCTTCACCATTGTTGCTAGCTGAACCAAAATCACAGAAAGGAGCAAACGAAAAAACAAATACTTCTGACTCTAGATGCATGTTGAATTTATGAACCAGAATTATAAAAAAACATCAAGATAACAGAAACAGCAAAAGACAAATAGAATTATCCTGGGAAAAACCCTCCTCACCGAGGGAAAAAACCCAGCCCACAAAAATAGATCCTTTATTAGAGTTCCAAAACTGATTACAAAATCTCAGTCTCCTTTAGATGTCTTCAATAAACAATGATCATAAATAATCTTCAATATCAGAGAATCGACTACACAATCATGAAACGCAATCTAATCTCAATATGTGAAAATATAAGCTAGAATGCTTATACACCAAGTCTCTTACTATCTGCAATATACTGATAAATAAAAATAACTCACAGCAGCACCAGCTATTCACAATAGCTCTCCCAATATGAAGAAGCAACCATGCCAAGAATGAATAAAATTGATATGAAGGATATCGCGATACATGAAAAAGAGTAAACATCCAAGATCGGTTACAAAGACTAATTGTCTTCCCCATAAAAGAAGATGCGAAGGAGATATGAACCGACGAAGATATGAACTCGACGTTCTCATAAATACAAAAAGTAAATAACATAAGGCAGAACAAAGCAGTAAGCTATAATAGACTGCCAGAGATCCACCCAAGCCAAGTCAGCATCCGCAGTTAATGAGAATGCGAACATAAAGGATGAGAAGATGCCACGATGCCAACAAGACATGATGCCTTCTACACATGAAGCCGGAAGAGCTAAGCACGAACAGGAGGAACATACATAAAATGAAATCTCCCACACGACAAAACGGTGAACTCAATAGGAGTAGAACATAACAATGTCATTGCTGAATATATATAACTCTCACGCAGCTACCTACTTCAACTAGTAGAACCATGATTGCCGACTACTGCTTTTTGCATCCACAACATTTTTTCATTTTGTGTTATGTATTCCCTACTGGATCATTTCTCAGCCTCCAGTGCTCATGACCCTTACCATGACCCTTGCTCATTTTTTAATTTCTGGAAATAAGGTTGAAACGTTTTCAATGGTATTAAACATCCATGTTCAAGTTTGGCTTAAGATATAGATGGTCCGACAAGTCAGATGCTGCTTTTCACTGAAGGAGTCTTCAAAATTCCTCTAAACTCTAGTAATGCTTAATAGAAATCCGATAGACCATCTAAAGGATGCAGCAGATGGTACATGTATCTAATAATTTGGCAAATGCATGTTTGACCTGAGAAAGCGTAGACCCTACCCATGTAAGATTGGCTCAGACTCAGAGCAATGAATTTGCATCAAACATCTTATTAAACATTCAATCATTTAAAATTCTATATACAGGGAATGAAAATGTCACTTTTGTTAACACCTTGTTGCGTTGATTATCAAATGTCTTTAGTCTCCAAAACATGGAAAGATTTATTGGTTTCTATGCTAAGAAATGTTTTAAGAATTTGTCCAGTTGGATAAAGTTTTGAACCAAAACAATTTGCAGTGGATTTGAATTAGTGTAGATTTGAGCCAGGTATTGAGGCTGGTTACATCACCATAGTATCTTAGTCTGGAAAGAAAAGTTTTTAAGACAGAGGGAAAGTTATGAGTTTACCTTAAGTTCAAGGGTGTTTTTCGTTCCCAACTTTTGCATGTATCCAATGTCATACTCATCCTCTTCATCTTCATCATTAATCCTTCGTACTAAGTTTTTAGAATCCTATCACAATATATATTAATTCAACTCAAATTAATTCTGAGTCAAGAAGAAACAACAAAAATGCTGAGTACTGCAAATCGTACAAATGGATTATTCAAGACTCCAACCTGAAGAAATAAAGACTTGATAAGGGCTTCATCTTCTTCTTCCAGTTTCTTTTCCTGCCAAAACAATAGCAATCAACACATCAGCAGATTTGATAGAATTGGCAACTTCCAAGTGTCTAATAAATTTCAGAATATAATCATTGAAACATTATACATAAAAGACATACACCTTTTCTTCGGTAGTGTGTCGCAGAGCCTCCAGCATTGCATCCGTGCTAATCGTTGCATGCCTTGCCTGAAATGAATTGAAAAGAACTTTAAATTAAATGTATAATTCACAGAAAACGCAAACAAATTAGGTTATATGTAACATGCAAAATCAAAGCACTGGAGAACCCCCAAATAAGTCACAAATTACCAATTCAAAGTACTGTAGGTTTAAAATTCTAGATTTCTATGATTTCATAAATGGAACATTTAATCTCCTATGTTGAAACTGCTTATGATCAATATGTCATTTGAATCTTTGAAAGACTCGATAAGCTAATAACACCACACTGCAAAAAGAAAAGGATGAGTACTAAAATATAAACACATTGAGTGGATCCTACCTTCATAGATTTCATTTCATCAAGGGCAGCAAGTATATCCATCTCTCTTTTAGAATCTAGGGTACGATTTTCCAGTGACTTCATCGCATCGCCCATCTCCTCTGCATCTCTCTTCTTCTTTTCCTTGTCTACTTCCTAGATTGTAAAAGCATTAGTAAATTATAGATTGTTCGTATAACTTCAATTCCATAAGAAAATAATCCTAACGCTAATTTTGATTTTTATTGATGGAACCACAAAAATAAAGTAATTAATATACAGATGGTTCTTAATTACCTCATCTTCAGCACGCCAAGGTTCAAAGTTCCGCATTGCACCTGACTCAACAACATAATCTGAATTCTCGGGATCCGTCTTCATGGTCAGTTCGGCTGAACACTTCGTACATTTGAAGTAGAATCTGAAGATTTGGATGCCTAAATATGTCTCGCCAATAACATCCTCTTTGCGAGAATTGAACTTTGTACCCTTGTAAATATAATTCCCACAAGTATTGCAGCGGATACTCATGGGGAGCATCATACGCACTTTTATCTGTTGATTCTTGGGCTGTCTTCTTCTCGGTATTTGGGCGGGATCAAAATCAGGAGGATAGTATTTGTTCAATACCTTTCTTTCTCCCATTGTTTTGGCTTATTAAAATCCCCAGAATCTGCACTTCTCCTTGAATTTTCAAATGCTCTCTTCCGCTAAATCTGTAAATTATTGGAAACTGTATACGCTCTCAGAACACTTCTCGAAACACCCTCTGCCCAGAAATCTGAATTATGGCACAGGCTGCTGCAAGATAAAGATGAACAAAAGATCCTTGGCACCGTGGGAATGAAAACCAACAACTCCAACCCTAGAAGACTGCGCAGAAATATACCTTCACTAGCATTTGTATGATCACTGCATGTATCCACGATGAACCAATGCAAGCTCTCGCTCAGATACCGGTAGCCGTCTCAAATCTCCAACGCCGTCATGAGAATAGGACCTTAAATCAATTACCATTAAGGAAGGATGCCGCGACAATTCCATAAATCAAAGTTTTGCTTTCTTTTTTCCTTATCTGTTTTTTTTTTCACTTTTATTTCTTGTTTTTTTTTTCTTATTAGTACTTGCAGTAAAGCAAAATACTATTGCAATGAAATTTTCTTAATTAGTTATTAAAAAAATTTCTTTAAATCAATTGTAAATAAGTATTTTTTATACTTGTAAAATTTTTATTCTTGTGTTAAGTGTACATGTATATTTTTTAAGTTTATAAATTTAAAAAATTATTTTTCTTCACATTCATTGGATAATTTCTTTTGAGTCTTATACACGGCTTTTTTGGATAAGAGTGCACAATCATAGTTTTTCGCTGCTATTTTAGATGATAATGGGTGTAGTTGTTACTTCCTACTCCTCGCATGGCTTTCCTGTCCCCCATTTTTTGTCGTCCATTTCTCTACTTACGATATTTTGAGCTTCATTCAAACTTCGTTCTTGTCAGTTGCAACCAGCCTCTGCAAACATAACATGTAAGTGTTACTGCTTCGTTTCATTCCCAGTTTCAGTAGATTGAATTTTTTTTTCAGCACTTACTTTCCATCAGTCACATTCAAGATAATGGCAATTTCATATTTTCCAGTGGCTAAAATTCAAATTATGGCAATTACAGAGTTATTCTCAACTCTGTTTTAGGTTTCCAGATAGGGTTTAAACCTGTTCCTAAAATTTTAGTTTTGAAAATATCTAGTTGGTCCAGTGTTTCTAGCCAAAGTTGCATAAAATTAAGATTAATATATAGTACCTTAGCTTACCTGAGAAGGATTTTGAGTTTTTTTTTGGCACTTACTTTCCATCAGTTACATTCAAGGTAATGGCGATTTCAGATTTTCCAGTGGCTAAAATTCAAATTATGGCAATTTCAAAGTTATTCTCAGCTTAGTTTTAGGTTTTCAGATCTAGGGTTTAAACTTGTTCCTAAAATTTTAGTTTTGAAAGTATCTAGTTGTTTTGATGTTTCTAGCCAAAGTTGCATAAGATTAAGATTAATATATAGTACCTTAGCTTACCTGAGAAAGATTTTGAATTCAACATTTTGATAAAATAAATAAATAGCAGAACACTATGAAACCATTCATGGCAAAGACATTTACCAGTCCATGAATAAAGCCAACACCCTCAAAGAGAGGTGTCACACAACTAGACACCAATGCATGTGGCCATATTTCAGTTATAGTTGAATGGTTGAGATTGGCAATTATAGACGAATAACTGAGACTAGATAATGGCATGTAAAAACTGTAGTAGGCAGCGAAGCTTGAAAATATTGTTGGAGATTTGCCTTTGTGCAAATAGTTGATTGTATGTTTGTCATTGATGACAACATATAGTATACAACAGTGCTCTGTATGTAATTATCAGTATGGTTATGTTGGAGCCTTGCGCGGTTATTTGTATGTTGTAGACATATTTATTATGCTATGTTCATACACGCAGATTCAGTAGTGCAGTTAAAGTTGAGTTATGTTGATTTGTTTACCATCTACAGTTTCAGAAGACTGTTATTAAGAGTCGACAGTAATTTCATTGTTTCTTCAGTTGCGCCTATCTTTGGGATATGCGTGTTCGGATTCATGTTTACTTATGAGTTAAGAATGTCTAATTAAGGTCGCTTACCGTGTTTCATCTAAAGTGTGATGTTTGAGTTATTTTGGTGGAGCCGACTGTGTGAAGCGATGTGTCTATTCATTTTGAGTTGCGTGGTTCTAATTATGTTGTGTGCTTAGTTTAGCCGACAAGAAAGTTGTTGAAGGGCTTCCTATAGCCGACGTAATCATATCTTTTGAGGAAGATACTTATAGTAGTTCATTTGTGATCGCCAAAAAAAAAAAAAAAGAAGAAGAAAGAAGTCGTGACAATTACAAAGCAGAATGTTTGATGTATTGGAACAATAAAGCTACATCATTCATCAGTTAAAGATCTATGTGAAGAAGCAGAGAGAACATACAATTCAATGGAACTGATCAAGACAGCAGGTCTACTTAAACAGTTCAATATCAGATATAGTGTATATTTGTTGTACAGAAGGTTGCAGCCTTCATCATTCGAGCAGTGTGCTCTTGGACAGTGTGTCCTCACCTCTAACAGGGTTATTTGTAAAAGACTCCTAACAGGGTCTGACCTTTGACCAAGCCACTGTACTTATTGCACTGTAAAGATCAACTCCTAACAGGGTTGTAAGATCTTCTAACATGGATCATTATAATCTAGTGCAGTTCTTTGTGGGTGCTAATTCTCGTCGGGGTTTTTACCTATTTTGGGTTTCCCCGTAACCAAAATTGTGGTGTTCTATTTTGTGTTATCTTATTGTGTTTATGCTTAATGTTATTATGTACTTAATTGAATAAAGAATTGAATCTAGATAATTGATTCACCCCCCCNTGATTCCCCCCCCCCCCCCCCTCTTAGTTATCTCTTGGGACTATTCCTAACAATTGGTATCAGAGTCAAGTGCCTTCGAGAGAAAGCTTAATAGCTTAAGGTAGATAAGATGGTGTACCTCAGAAAAGAGAGTCCTAAGTTTGATGGAGAGAATTATCTTGACTAGAAGAACAAAATGATAACACACCTATAGTGCGTTGGTTTTGAGATCTATGAGGTAGCTACTCATGCAATTGATATTCCTACTTTGAAAGATCTTGCAGAAGAATATTTTACTATTAAACAAAAGGAAGTATTCACCCAAAATGCAATTGCCAAAGAAGCCCTTATAAGTGCCTTATCTGACAGTGAATTTTCTGAGATTAAGAAAGAAGATAAAGCCTATTCAATATGGAAGTACCTAGAAGACATGTTTGAAGGAGACATCCAAGCAAAGAATGCGCGTAGAAAGACATGGAAGAAGAGATACAACAATTTAGAGATGCTACCTAAGAAACATCAAGGCTTACAATCAGAGGATTAATGAATCAGTTTCAAGAATCAGAAACAATGGTGGAGAAATTTCAAAGAAAGACATAATGGACAAATTGATGACTACACTAACAACATATTATGAGAGCAAGATAAACATCTTGGATGAGACTGTGCAATTTTCAAAAGACTTCAAAAGAGAAACCTTGATCAGCAAAATTTAAGCATTTGAGATATCAAGATTGAAGATAGAACCTAAAATGAAACAACCTTCAAAGCCTCAGTCCATGGTAAGAAATCTTTGAGCACTTCTAGTAATATTGAGAAAGAAGAAGAGGATAAAGAACTAGAAGAAATCATTGCTATGATCACTAATAAAGAAAGGAAAGGAAAAGGAAAATATGAAGAACAGTTACCATTCAAATGTTTTTCATGTAACAAAGTTGGTCATTTTGCATCCAAGTTTCCTACAAGAGTCACGAAGTTCATAACAGATTACAAGCCTAAATATACAAAGGAATGCTACTATGTTGAAGATGGTGTGACTGATGATGATTTAGGAGAAGATGAAATTGGATTCATTGCCATTGAAGATATTGAAAAAATGTTTCATGAAATGGGCATTGAAGATGAAAAGAAAGCACAAGAATTCGCATTAGTTTCCCAAGCAGACATCAGAACAGACTGGATCACTGACAGCGAGTGTTCACATCACATGACAGGAGACAAAGATAGATTTGTAAATCTGGATAAGTACAAAGGTGGCATGGTTAGATTTGGAGATAACACTCCTAAACCTATCATAGGTTGAGGAGCTATCACTGTAGATGGAAAGAACAAAACAAATGATGTTATGTATGTTGATAGTTTACATCATAACTTACTAAGTGTTGGACAGTTGCTCGATAAAGGATATTAGTTGGAATTCAAAAACAACAAGTGCATCATTAATAACAAAGAAGGAGACATGATTGCATCAAGTTCAAAGACTAAAGGTAATGTCTTTCAGCTCAACTCCAAAGTAAGTTGTTTTGTTGCAAAAGTGGATGACAGTTGGTTATGGCACAAAAGACTTTGTCATATCAATTTTGACAACATAATAAAGATAAGCAATGTAAAGGCAGTAAGAGACCTTCCTAGTATTGCAAGACCAGTTGATACTATGTGCAGGGAATGTGTGATGGGAAAGCATGTTTGGAACTCATTCAGAAGCAAACAGAACTCCGCAGAGAACAAATTGGATCTAGTGCATACAGACTTATGTGGACCTACTCAAACAAGATCATACTATGGTTAAAGGTATTTTATTTTGTTTGTTGATGATTTCTCCAGAATGATGTGGGTTGCGTTCTTGAAAGATAAATCTGAAGCTTTTGAGAAGTTCAAAATATTCAAAGCTAAAGTTGAAAATGAGTCTGTATTAAAGATAAAGTGTCTAAGATCTGATAGAGGAGGAGAATTCACCTCTGAAAAATTTCTTGAGTACTGTGAAGATCATGGGATCATAAGACAACTAAGTGCACCTAGAACCCCTCAGCAGAATGGAATTGCAGAAAGGAGAAACATGATCATACTTGACACAGCGCGCACTATCATGATTGAAGGAAAAGTTGCACACACCTATTGGAGAGAAGCAGTTAATACAACAGTATATACTATCAATAGAATTCAACTAAGGCCAGGCGCAGACAAGACACCTTATGAACTTTGGTTTGGAAATGTGCCTACAGTAAAATATTTCAAAATCTTTGGAAGCAAGTGTTACATCAAGAGAGATGATGGTGTTGGTAAGTTTGATGCTAGAAGCGATGAAGGTATTTTTCTTGGTTACTCTACTAAAAGAAAAGCTTACAGATGTTTTAATTTGAGGTTGAAGAAAGTCATTGAAAGTGCACATGTGAATATTGATGAGAAGTTCATGAGTCAAGAGAGATAGTATGATTATGCACCTATGATTGAAGATGAACCTAGACCTATCAGTAAAGAAACAGTTATTGAAGAAATGTTTGACTGTATTGATGTATCATGCAATAACCCTGAAGCAAGTGAAGAGGAATCACATATTACAGATGAGAGTGTCACACCTGAAATTCCAAAATACACATCTAGATACCATTCAAAAGAAGATATCATTGGAGATTAGAGCAATAAAGTTTTGACAAGATCTAAAGCAAAAGGTTTAACCATTGATGAAGAGGTATGTTTACTTTCACAAATTGAACCCTTAAGTGTTGAAGATGCTTGTAATGATTCAGATTAGCAGAATGCAATGCAATAAGAATTAGATCAGATAATTAAGAATGACACATGGGAATTGGTCCCTAGACCTTGTGATAAAAATGTGATTGGAACTAAGTGGATATTCAGAAACAAAATGAATGAAGATGGTACAGTGGTAAGAAACAAAGCAAGACTGGTATGTAAAGGATATGCGCAGAGAGAAGGAATTGACTACTCTGATACATTTGCCCCTGTGAGCAGAATAGAAACTGTTAAATTATTTTTAGCTTATGCAACATTCAAGAACTTTAAAGCATATCAGATGGATGTCAAGTCAGCATTTCTGAACGGTGACTTGAAGGAAGAAGTCTACATAGAACAACCTGAAGGATTTAGTTTATCAAACAAACCAGACATGGTATTCAAACTAAAGAAAGCCCTCTATGGACTCAAACAAGCCCCAAGAGCATGGTATGAGAGACTCGATGACTACTTGACAAAGATAAGATTCAAGAAAGGAGCAGTAGATTGTAACTTATTCATAAGAGAGACACCTGAAGGATTATTACTTGTTGTTATTTTTGTTGATGAAATTATTTTTGGAGGTAATGACAAGCTTAGTGCAAACTTTGCTAAAGAAATGTGGAGCGAGTTTGAAATGAGCATGATTGGACCTATAAAATACTTTTTGGGATTAAATGTACTACAGACAGATAGAGGTATATTCATAAATTGGTCTAAGTATGTGAAGGAGATACTGAAGAAATTCAAGATGGAAGATTGCAAGCCAGTAAGCACCCCCATGGTAACAGGAAGCAAACTATCTAAAAATGATGATTCTACAATAGTTGACATAACACTATACAAATCTATGATTGGAAAACTCATATATCTTACTCAATCTAGACCAGATATTTCTAATGCAGTTGGCATTGTTGGAAGATTTGCAGCTGAACCAAAACAAAATTATTTAATGGCAATAAAAATAATATTCAGATATTTAAAGGGGACTATAGACTATGGTTTATGGTATCCTAACTCAGAAAATGTAGAACTTCATGTGTATACAGATGCAGATTGGGCAGGTTGTGTTGATGACAGAAAGAGTACCTCAGGAGGAGCAGTATTTCTTGGAGACAGGTTGGTTACTTGGACAAGAAAGAAGTAGAACTATATTTCTCAGTCAACAACAGAAGCTTAGTATGTAGCAGCAACATTAAATTGTTCCACAATTGTTTGGATCAAGCAAGTGATTAAAGACTTTGGAATTCAGATTAATTGTCCTATTTTTATTCATTGTGACAACACTAGCACTATCAATATGTCAAAGAAATTTGTGATGCATGCAAAAACAAAACACATAGAAATAAAATATCATTTTCTAAGAGAAAAAGTTGCAGAGAGAGAAGTGAAGTTGGATTATGTGAGCACCAAAGAATAGTTGGTAGATTTATTTACGAAGCCTCTATCAAAAGATACTTTTGAGTATCTCAGGAAGAAGCTGGGAGTAATTCCCTTTCCTGAGTCTGATTAGAATTTGCAACAAGTGCATCAGTCCTTGGTGACTGATGATTGGTTGACTACTCTACTTCAGGAGTAGTACATGTGCTTATTTGTATTTGGCATCCTTTGTCATTGATGTCAAAGGGGGAGTATATAGTAAGGGGGAGCATATACTCTGGGGGAGTATACAGTCATGAAAATATAAAACACAGTAAAAAGAGATGCAGCAGTTAAAGAGGAACTTTTGATGAGGATATTAAGAAGATTGTAAAAAACAAGAAGATACTTTTAGATTGATGGTGTTTTTTTCATATCATATGTTGCCATTAATGTCAAAGGGGGAGATTGTTGGAGATTTTCCTTTGTGCAAATAGTTGACTGTATGTTTTTCATTGATGACAACATATAGAATAGAACAATGTTCTATATGTAATTATCAGTATGGTTATGTTGGAGCCTTGCGTGGTTATTTGTATGTTGTAGACATATTTATTATGCTATGTTCATACACACAGATTTTGTAGTGCAGTTAAAGTTGAGTTATGTTGATATGTTTACCAACTACAGTTTCAAAAGATTGTTATTAAGAGCCGACAGTAATTTCATTGTTTCTTCAGTTGCGCCTATCTTTGGGATATGCGTGTTTGGATTCATATTTAGTTACGAGTTAAGAATGTCTAATTAAGGGTGCTTAATGTGTTTCATTTGAAGTGTGGTGTTTGAGTTATTTTGGTGGAGCCAACTGTGTGAAGCGATGCGTATATTCATTTTGAGTTGCGTGGTTCTAATTATGTTGTGTGTTTAGTTTGGCCGACAAGAAAGTTGTTGAAGGGACTCCTACAGCCGACGTAATCATATATTTAGAGGAAGATACTTATAGTAGTTCATTTGTGATCGCCAAAAAAAAAGAAAAAAAAAAGTCGTGACAGTTACAGAGCAAAATGTTTGATGTATTGGAATAGTAAAGCTACATCATTCATCAATTAAAGATCTATTTGAAGAAGAAGAGAGAACATACAATTCACTGGAACTGATCAAGACAGTAGGTCTACTTAAACAGTTCAATATCAGATATAGTGTATATATGTTGTACAGAAGGTTGCAACCTTCATCATTAGAGCAGTGTGCTCTTGGACAATGTGTCCTCACCCCTAACAGGGTTATTTGTAAAAGACTCCTAACAAGGTCCAACCTTTGACCAGGTCACTATACTTATTGCATTGTAAAGATCAACTCCTAACAGTGTTTTAATATCTTCTAACAGGGATCATTATACTCTAGTGCAGTTCTTTGTGGGTGCTAATTCCCACCGGGGTTTTTACCTATTTTGGGTTTCCCCGTAACCAAAATTTTGGTGTTCTATTCTGTGTTATCCTGTTGTGTTTAAGCTTAATGTTATTTTGTACTTAATTGAATAAATAATTGAATCTAGTAGATAACTGATTCACCCCTCCCCCCCTCAGTTATCTCTTGGGACTATTCCTAACACCATATTTCAGTTATAGTTGAATGGCTGAGATTGGCAATTATAGATGAATAACTAAGACTGGATAATGGCATGTAAAAACTATAGTAGGCAGCAAAGCTTGAAAATGTTGTCTCCCCATCCAAACTGCAGCGCTTCTACTTCCGCTACTGCAGCCTCTGTTCTAGGCCTTGCACTGAATGATCATGCATTTCATTTCCTTTGACTGATCAAAGTGTTGGCTTCCGACATGTTAGAAATCCCTTTCTACATTTTTTTTGGCAGCTAATTTTAGACAATGGGCCAAGATTTGAATCATTTCATTAACAGTTAAAACTCTTTACAAAATAAATTTATTGTTATTCCAAATTAAAAATAAATTTATAAATTGCCTCTGCTGGAGACTTTTTTCAGAAAGACTTGTTATGAAAGCTAATTTCGTTCATAATATGCCTCCATCTTTACATAGAAAATTACATTCTGTATATATGCATGCTTGTTGCTACAGTTGTAGGGTTTGGTAAAAGCCCTGCTTCTACTGCATTAATATTTCCTAATTATAATTGTCATATTTGATTGTTCTTTATAGTGTTTCTACTATATACTGGGTCAAATTATTTTATCGTCCCAACAAAAAGGAATTTAAGTTAATGTTCTAGCTGAATATCATATGTGCTAGGGTGATTCTCACTCTTAATGATGTTTTAGTCTTTAAGCCAAGGCCCAATTGGATACAGGAAAATTTGCGTATATGTATCCTCTGTTGAAGAATAGGAGAAGGCAAGCTAAAAGACTAAATTTGAACCCTGATCTTCACCAACATAAAATCAAAGAAGTCCTAGCTATTGCTTATCACTAATAGATTTAACACAACCTAAAGCTTTGAATCAAAGGGATGATGTGTGAACCTCAAGTCTTGAGCATCATCATATTAGAATGAAAAAAGGACTTCAATAATAACAAACTAAATTAAAGCACAAATGCTTAAGGCCAATGTCTCTTGCTTCTTGATATAGTTATAACTAGAACTTGGAACTATTCATGAACATGTAGCAGGGTTCAACAGTTTATACTACAGAGTGTACAATTGTTTCTTCTAAAACCCCCCAAATCCACACTTTTATTTTAAATGGATCTGCTAGAACATGAACTTAGAACCTCTTGACTATGATTTGTTTCTTTCCAGCAGCTATCAAAGGGATGTTGTATGAACCTCAAGTCTTGAGCATCATCAAATTAGAACTAAAAAGGACTTCAATAATAACAAACTAAATTAAAGCACAAATGCTTAAGCCCAATGTTTCTTGCTTAATGAACTAGTTAGAACTAGAATTTGGAATTCTCCATGAACATGTAGCAGGGTTCAACAATTCACACTACAAAGTGTAGGATTGTTTATTCTAAAACCCCCAAATCCACACTTTTATTTTAGATGGATCGGCTAGAGCATGAACTTAGAACCTCCTGACTATCATATGTTTCTTTTCAACAACGCCTGCACACAACAAAACTGCACCTAAACATGTAGGTATTATTTTATTTCTTGTACTATTTTTTTATTGGTTATATTGGTATTTATAAACTTTATATAACATTCACATTCCATTTGTAACAGTTCGAGCAAAATTAGTCTTACAAAGGTAGAAAATTAAGCCCTGATTTAGCTCATGCATTCTTGATTCCATCTATTTGGCCTATAAGCAACAAAATCAAAATAAAGTGGTAGCTAGATAAAGAAATAGTTTTCACTTCATTTGAATTCCATAGTCGAAAGCCTTAGAAGTCATCCTATTGAAATATTTTGTCTTTCATACCAGAGGTTTTTAATATCAAAACAAATTCAAAAGAAAAACTACATATCAAAGTCTGAAAAATAAAGATCTTGAAGAAACAAGAAAGAATGCAAGATATTTGGTTATGCTAGACCCGAAAGAACTGAACATGATAGACCACTTCTCTTCTAAAATCCCTTGGTTCTCTTAGATGGTGGACCCGCTCTATGAGTGACTCTGTCAGTTACCATCCTTTGAATAGTCCTCTCTTCATTTCCAATGAGAGTAGGTTGTTTTGGTATCCAATCTGGAGAGATTGGTCTTCCATGATTTCCTTTGACCCATCTGATAATTTGGCTACCCTTATTGCTCCTTCTCAGAGATTAATCCCTCTGGCTTTAGATAATTAGCAATCTATTGCTCTCCTTCATTTTTCGTCAAATTGTAAAGCTTTAAGAGAAAATCTACATTTTGTCTACTCTCAAACCTCCTTGCCCAAAAGGGGTGCATGTCTTCTATGACTAGAATAACAAATCGTGGAGTAGGCTTACCATTTCTGATTGTCACCATAGTTGAGAACCGTGTCTATCACTCTCTTTGAAAGGTGTAGGATATCACCTCCATTGCAACTCTGATATTTGACTTGTACAAGAGACAAGCTCCTTATTCACTCCATCATGGTGAGCTTGAAAGGAATGAAAACAAACAATACAAAGAGAGATGGTCACTGAGAATTCTTTAAAGAAAATAATTTCCAAGGCTTTCCCTGATCAAATCTCGATAAGATTTGTTGATGAAAGGCCTTAGACAATTTTTTTCAACTAGTCAGCTCCTTTCTTTCATGAGTCGGAGTTTGATTGATTTTTTGGTTTCTGGAAAATTGAATATGTTTTTTATATTAAATAATTAAAAATATTGTATATTATATAAAATGGGATGGGTTTCAAAAAAAAATTCTTGAAAAAATTGTTTTTGTTAGTCATAGTAACAAGGGAGTTGTTGTGGTATGAGAATGTTGACAAGAGAGTATTAATAGTGTAAATGTGTTGAAAGTTTACATGTCTACTATTTCAATATCAATTTTTTCTCCTCATTGATTTAAATAGTAATTCTTTGCCATTGCCACGGTTTATTTAGTATCCCAAAAGAAAATGTAAGAAGAAGAACAACCAAGTCAGTCTTAAAGTTGGCAGTGCCTGTTACTATCTGTAAAGGGAAAAATATAGATGGTGTGAAGAGGTAATAAGAGACTTGCACCTCTAAATAATACCCTTGACATTTGAAAAGTGGGGGAAGGTAAGATTATCCTCTTTGCCCCAAATTCACAAAGGAAAGATCCAAATTAACCACAAGAAAATGGTCAATGCATAAATGAATCATTCGATTAAGAATAAGAAGAAAGAGGAAAATCTTACATTCTATTTTTGGGGGAGAGTGTGTAATAGATCTGAAATGATTAAAATTTTAATTGAAATGAATTGAAGACAAATACTAACCTCAAAGTATAGCAGATCTAGAAATTGTTGTTTTTTGGTGTCTGTATTGAGTTTCTGGAAATTCTGCAACCAGACTTGGAACAGAAACACAAAGATGGAGAAAACCCAAAAATATTTTTCTTTTCTGAGCTAGGTCAACCTTGACCCAAATATTGGGGCATAATTGTACCCCTTTATGTCGACCTTGACCTGCAATGCTCCGATGAAAAATCTGTTCGCGGATCCCAAAAGTTTGCCGAAAAGGGTATCTGAATCTGCTCTGTAATTCGTTGTTCTATACCTATACCTATAAGAAAAATAGTTTTTTTTTTTTTTTTTTTTGGGGGGGGGTGGGGTTTGCTTTGGTCAAACCTAATGAACTATAACTAATTGAGTGTTTAAAGATGTTAAGTTGATGATCACCGAGTTGCAGAAAGTTAATGTATTGTATTGTCATTGATGTCAACTTGATATAATCTGATTGGTTATATAAGTATTGTCAAAGACTCCAAGAACCAACAAGATAAAGGTTATGTTATCTGTAATGCATAAAATTTTAGTATACACCAAGTGACAACAAACACCGAAAAACAGAGCACACTGACGGATAGAGAACCCCGAGAAGAGTCACACTGATACCTGAGCGAGATACCCGAGCAAGCATTATCGAGCAAAACCTAAGTGATACCCGAGAAGAAATAAAAGTCACAGTGTTGCTCGATGGATAGACAACCCCGATGGACAGAGATGCCCAAGGATAACTGAAGTCAAGACGGAGCAAACAAGGAGTTAAATGTCGATCAGAACTGAAGTTCAAAAATGACAAAAGACTTAGCTGGCAGGAGCTAAATATGGAGTTAACTGATTGATTACATTGTTTTCATCGACCAGTTAAAAGCTAAAGATAAGCTAGATATTAAAGTTAGTTTTATTCTAGTTGTCAAGGAGAAATACGTGGGATAAAACTAAAGCAAGAATGGCAAGATTTGTGGATCACGTCAAGAACAAGAAAGACAAGGACTTAGAAATGGTGAAATCATGTCTATAAAAGAGACATGCTAATTCATTATGAATTAGGGGAGAATAGAAGAGGATGTTGAATAGAATACTAGTGAAGATAAGGAGTCTTCATACAGTCCTGATCAAACAAGCTAAAGAATAGAGCTAAGATTTATGCGGACACTGAGCAACAGAGAAGGAACAACATTCACAAAGTAGAAAGAAGTGGAGAAAAGGAACATAAGGGAAACATTGATCAGAAATGTATTATGAGCTTACAATATATTTGAACATCTGCAGGATTAAGTTTTATTTATGAATAGATCATATACTGATTCAGTTTAACCATTGGTTCAGAAAATCTCTTAACAGAGTGGGATTTAACTATCCTTTATATATTGAGATACATCCCAAGGAGTATCAAAAAGTTTCTCATGAAGATAGCATAGTGAAATGCCATATATCAAGTGACAAACTATTATATTTAAATCCTCTAACAAGGTCGCACTTAACAATGTGTCTATAACCTTTAATAGGGTTGGATCTTCACCGAGCTCACTTCAGAAGAGTGAAATTTTTTGGTTACCGGTCCCAAGTAGTTTTTCCCCTAACAGGGTTTCCACGTTAAAAATCCATGTGTCAAATGTGTATATGGTTCATTTCTTTAATGTTTTTCTTTACACATTACTAAAACAAGATTGATCGGTAAACACTAAGTTATTTACTGTATTTCGGTAAAGGCTAAGACTATTATTCGGTAAAGCCTAAGAAAAAGGATAAATAATGTACTTCGAGCAGTAGTTATTTGATAAGAATTTTTAAATTCATACATCCTGTAGGATTGGAGATAACTAGAGTTTTATATATGTGGTATAAAATTTTGGATTGAATTATTGGATTAATTATTGAGGCCACTGATTCGCCCCCCCCCCCTCTTAGTTATTCTAACAATTGGTATCAGAGCTTGTGTGCTTGAAAGGAAGGTTTAACGACCTAAGCTAAAGATCACAAGATAATCAAAAGGGATGTGCCTAAGTTGAACAAATATAACTTTGCATCATGGCAAAGAAGGATAAGACTTCACCTATCAGGTATTGGAAATGATGTTACTCAATACTTGGATATTGAATACGTGTTGCCTACTGGACCTCACACACTTGATCAATTGAGAGAAAAGCATAAGCACAATTCTATGATGATAGAACTTGCTTCCTCACTCTCTGATGCTGAATTTGAAGATGTCAAAACATGCACCACTGCAAAGCAAATGTGGGACAAATTAATGCTAGTACATGGAGGAGATGAAAATGTAATAAGAGCTAAGTTAGAAAGCCTAAGAGGAAGGTTTGATGACCTAAGAATGAAAGAAGGAGAAAACATCACTCAGTACAATTGCAAAATCAAAGAGGTAGTCAATGTTATCCGAGGAGTAGGAGGTGTTCTTGAAGAAGAAATAGTGGTAAGTAAAATCCTAAGAACCTTACTGCATGTTTATGCTATTAGAGTATCTGCTATACAAGAAATGAGAGCAATAGAAAATAAAAATGTTACTCTAGATAGTTTCGTTGGTAGACTTATTTCATTTGAGATGAATAAATTTGATAATAGTGTCTTACCATCTATTGATTTTGCATTCAAATCTTCTTTGAAAATAAGTAAATCAAGTCATAAACACACTATGAGAAATGATAGTGAAAGTGATAGTGATGACCAAGAACTTGATAAGATTGAAGCACTAATGGCTAGAAGATTGCAGAGAGGAAAAGGTAGATACAAAGGTAAATTACCATTGGTATGTTTTAATTGTAAAGAGATTGGACACTTTGCGACTAGATGTCCTAACAAAAGAAAAGAAGATAGAAACGGTGACAAATCATATGAAAAGAAGTTTGACAGAGGTGATGATATATATTACCAAAGCAACTGACAAACTGATAGAAGAGACAACCGAGACTACAAGGACAAAGGAAAGAAATATTGTTACCTAGCTGAGAATACTGACACCAAATCTGATGAAGATATTGAGTTGGTATTTGTTGCTATGAAGGATGATTCAGACGAAGAGGAAAGGTATGTTGAAACTGCACTCATATCTAAAGTTATTAAAAATGATGTCTTGATTATTGATAGTGGTTGTACTCACCACATGACTGGAGTTAAGCAAAAGTTTGAAACTTTTGAATACTATAATGGTGGATCAATAAGAATGGGTAATGACTCACCTTGTTCGGTTGAAGTTAAAGGAACCATAATGTTGAATAATTTGATCAAATGTGAAAATGCATACTGGGTGAAAGGACTTAATTATAATTTATTGAGTGTTTCACAACTAAATAACACAGGTCACTGAGTTGCATTTGAGAACAAAAAGGCAAAGATCTTTAATGAATTAGGAAGGTTGATCGGAACTAGTGAATAGACAAAAGGTAACCTATTCTATCTTGATGATATTAACACCACTTTTTTAATGGCTAGAAATGAAGACATATTGTTATGTCATAAAAGGTTATGTCATGTGAATTTTGACAACATGGTTAGGATAAGAAATAAAAGGAAAGTAAGAGGCTTACCAAGCATATCAAAACCCGACCATGTCATGTGTAAGAATTGCCAAAAAGGTAAAATGACAAAGTCTAGTTTCAAGAGCAAAACCTACACATCTAATGTCATTCTAGAATTATTCCATACTGATCTATGTGGCCCAATGAGAACAAAGAGTTACTATGGTGATAGATACTTCATACTATTTGTAGATGATTATTCTAGAATGATGAAAACTATGGTCTTAAAAGAAAAATTAGAAGCATTTAAGATGTTTAAATGGTATAAAGCTATTGTAGAAAAACAAATTGGTAAGGAGCTGAAATTCTTAAGATCAGATAGAGGAGGATAATTTATTTCTGATGAATTCACTAACTTTTGTAATGAGCATGGAATTCAAAGACAGGTTTCTGCACCAAGAACACCACAACAAAATGGGATTGTTGAAAGAAGGAACAAATCCATTGTTGATTGTGCCAGAACACTGAGAAAGGAATCACTCAAACATTCTAGAGAGAAGCTATCAGTACTGATGTCTACACATTAAACAAAGTTCAATTGAAGAAAGACACCAATAAGACACCTTATGAGCTATCATATGGATACACACGCAATGTAAGTTACTTCAAAAAATTTGGAAGTAAATGTTATATTTTGAAAGATGATAGAAATGGAAAGCTTGACTCCAAAGGTGAAGAAGGAATATTTTTAGGGTACTCTATCAAAACAAGGCTTATAAATGTCTTAACAAAATAATTGAAAGTGCAAATGTCAAAGTATATGAATTTGCTGAGAAAAGCAGAAAGAAACCAAAAGAATACAACATGTTTGTCTACTGTGAAGAACCATACACTCTTCCCGAGAAATAGTGTATCGCTCCCAAGCGACATAACAATGCACCCAAGCATCAGACTGCAAACACCGAAAATCAGGAAATTGCTCAAAATGAAGGTCAAGATGACGATCAGAATGATGAAAAAAGAGGTGAACTGGTACTTGAAAAGTATGTCAGAAGACACCATCCACAGACCAGATCATACGAGACAAAAAGGCTGGAATGAGAACAAGAAATAAGTCACTGAACACTAGATGTTTAATTTATGATTTTGAGCCTAAATCTATTAATATTGCACTTGAAAATGAAGAATGGGTTAGTGTTATGAATGAAGAGATATAATAGATTGAGAAGAACATAACATGGACATTAGTACCTAGACCAGATGACAAGAATGTCATTGGTACCAAATGGATATTCAGAAACAAATTGAATGAGAATGGATAAGTCACAAGGAACAAAGCAAGATTAGTATGCAAGGGGTATGCACAAGAAGAAGGTATTGACTATTGAGAAACCTTTGCACCCATTGCTAGACTAGAAGGAGTCATAATTCTACTTTCTTATGTTGCATTCAAAGGATTCAAGGTATACCAAATGGATGTCAAATCTGCATTCCTAAATGGATTACTAGAAGAAGAGGTATACATTGAACAATCATAAGGGTTTGTTGATCCTAACAAGAGAAACATGGTTTGTAGACTACACAAAGCCTTGTATGGATTGAAACAAGCACCAAGAGCATGGTATGAAAGACTTCACTCCTATCTCATAGTTATTGGATTTGTAAGAACAAGTGAATACAAGAATCTATATTTAAAAGAAGATACTGATGATAACATTTTGATTGCTGAAATATTTGTTGATGATATCATATTTGGTGGTAATGATATGTTATGCAAATAATTTTATAATGAAATAAGCAAAGAGTTTGAGATGTTAATGTTTGGGGAGATCAAATTCTTTCTTGGTCTACAGATTCTTCAACAGGATGCAGGCATCTATATCACACAATCCAAATACATCAAGGAAGTGCTGAAGATATTCAAGATGGAATATTCCAAGCCAGTTGGAACACCTATGGCTACCAAATGCAAGCTGACAAAGGAAGACAAGTCAATTGAGGTAAATCATACCCTATATAGATCAATGATTGGCAAACTCATGTATGTTATTCATACTAGACCAGATATAGCACATGCAGTTGATGAACTATAACTGACTGAATGTTTGAAGATGTTAAGTTGATAATCACCAAGCTCTAGAAAGTTAATGCATGACATTAAATCAGTTAATGGATTTTTTTTTCATCGATGTCAACTTTATATAATCTGATTGGTTATATACAAAGTGTCAAAGACTTCAGAGAACCAAAAAGATAAAGGTTATGCTTTTAGTAATGCATAAAAGATCAGTATTCACTAAGTGACTACAAACACCGATGGGTAGTGCACCTCGACGGACATAGAAACCCCAGAGGAAAGTCACAGTGATACCCAAGAAAGAATCTCGAGCAAGCATTACCGATGAGAAGAATCACAAGCAGTACCGATAAGTAGAATCAAATTATTACTCGACGGACAGACAACCCCGACAGAGATGCCCGAGGAGAACTCAAGTGTTGACCGAGCTAACTAAGAGTTAAACACCGAAAAGAATTGAAGTTCAGAAACAACAAAAGACTTAACTGACAAGAGCTAAAGATGGATTTAACTGGTTGTTAATATTGTTTTCATCGACAAGTTAAATCCATATATAGGCAAGAGATTTAAACTTGTTTTATTCCAGTTGTCAAAGAGAAATCTACGGGATAAAACTGAAGTATAGTTTTAAAGCAATATTGGATAGAATTACGGATCATGCCAAGAACAAGAAAGTGAAGAACTAAGAAACGGTGAAATCATGTCTATAAAGAGACAAGCTATTTCATTATGAACTAGGGGTGAATAGAGAAGAAGATGCTGAAGAGAAACTAATGAAGAAAGACTTCAATCAGACCTGATCAATCAAGTTGAAGAACATAGCTAATTCTACGGACACCGAGCAATAGAGAAGCACAACATCACCAAGCATAAAGAAGTAGAGCAAAGGTATTGAAATTATAGATTGATCAAAAAGGTATTATGAGCTTACAATAGATTTGAAAATCTGCAAAGTATAGTTGTATATGTGAACATATCATTTACTGTTTCAATTTAACCATTGGATCAAAAACTCTCTTAATCGAGCAAGACTTAACAATCCTTTATATATTGGGATATATCCTAAGGATTGTCAAAAGGTTTGGTCATTAAGATATCCTAGAGATTCCAGATACCAAGTGACAAACTATACAAGGTTTGGTCATAAAAGGTAGCATAGAGATGCTAGATATCAAGTGACAAACTATTCTATTTAAATCCTCTAACAAGGTCACACCTAATAGCGTGTTTGTAATCTTTAATAGGGTTGGCTCTTCACCGAGCTCACTTGAGAAGAGAGAAAATTTTGGGTTACCGGACCCAAGTGGTTTTTCCCTTAACAGGGTTTCCACGTTAAAAATCCATGTGTGAATGTGTTTATGAGTAATTACTTTAGTGTTTTGCATTACACATAACTAATCTGGATTGATCGGTATACACTAAGTTATTTACTAAATTTAGGTAAATGAAAGACTGCTAATTGGTAAACAACAAGAGTAAGGTTTAACAGTGAACTTCGAGCAGTATTTATTTGTTGAGATTATTTCAAGGCATTCATCTTGTAGGACTGAAGATAACTAGAGGCTTATAATTGTGGTAATAAGTTTTTGGGTTAATTTATTCAAATATTTTTTAGGCCACTGATTCACCCCCCCCCCCCTCTTAGTTATTCTAACAATTGGTATCAGAGCTTGTGTGCTTAGAAAGGAAGTTTAACAACTCAATAAAAAGATCACAAGATGAGAAAACAAGATGTGCCCAAGTTGAACAAGGACAACTTTGCATCATGGCAAAGCAGGATAAGACTCCACCTATCAAGTATTGTAAATGATGTTACTAAATACTTGGATACTGAATATGTGTTTCCTACAGAACCTCACACACTTGAGCAATTAAGAGAAAAGCATGAGCATAATTTTATGATGATAGAACTTGCTTCCTCACTCTCCAATGCTGAATTTGAAGATGTCAAAACTTGCACCTCTGCAAAGCAAATATGGGACAAATTGAAGCTAGTACATGGAGGAGATGCTAATGTACTAAGAGCTAAGGCATAGAGCCTAAGAGGTAAATTTCATGACCTAAGAATGAAAGAAGGAGAAAATATCACTCAGTATAGTTGCAGAATAAAAGAGGTAGTCAATGTTATCCAAGGAGTTTGAGGCATACTTGAAGAAGAGACAGTGGTAAGTAAAATCCTAAGAACCTTACTGCCTGTATATGCTATTAGAGTATCTTCTATACAAGAAATGAGAGAAGTAGAAAACAATAATGTCACTCTAGATAGTTTGGTTGGTAGACTGATTTCATTTGAGATGAATAACTTTGATAACAGTGTCTTACCATCTATTGAGTCTGCATTCAAATCTTCTTTGAAAATATGTAAGTCAAGTCATAAACACACTATTAGAAATGATAGTGAAAGTGATAGTGATGACCAAGATCTTGATGAGATTGAAGCACTAATGGCTAGAAGATTGCAAAGAGAAAAAGGTAGATACAAAGGTAAATTACCACTTGTATGTTTTAATTGTAAAGAGATTGGACACTTTGTTGCTAGATGTCCTAACAGAAGAAAAGATGACAGAAGTAATGAAAAATCATATGAAAATAAGTTTGATAGAAGTGACAACAAAGATTACTGAAGCAATCGACAATCTGACATAAGAGATACCCGAGACCACAAGGACAAAGGGAAGAAAGCTTGTTACCTAGCTGAGAATAGAGATGGAGATACTGACACCAAATCTGATGAAGAAATTGAGATAGTATTTATGGCCATGAAGGATGATCCAGACAAAGAAGAAAGGCATGTAGAGACTATACTCATATCTAAGGTTAGTAAGAATGATGCTGGGATTATAGATAGTGGCTGAACTCACCACATGAATGGTGATAAACAAAAGTTTTAAAATTTTGAGTACTATAATGGTGGATCGGTAAGAATGGGTAATGACACCCCTTGTCCAGTTGAAGGTAAAGGAACTATAATGTTGAATAACCTGATCTAATGTGAAAATGCATACTGGGTAAAAGGACTTAACTATAACCTATCGAGTGTTTCACAGCTGAATAACACAAGTCACCGAGTAGCATTTGAGAACAAAAAGGCAAAGATCTTTAATGAATCAGGAAGGTTTATCAGAATTGGTGAACAGACAAAAGGTAACCTATTCTATCTTGATGATATAAACACCACTTGTTTAATGGCTAGAAATGAAGACATATGGTTGTGGCATAAGAGATTATGTCATGTGATTGTTGACAACATGATTAAGATAAGAGATAAAAGGAAAGTAAGAGGCTTACCGAGCATGTCAAATCCCGAGCATATCATGTGTAAGAATTGTCAAAAAGGTAAGATGACAAAGTCTAGTTTCAAGAGAAAAGCCCATACATATAATGCTATTCTAGAATTAGTCCATACTGATCTATGTGGACCCATGAGAATAAAGAGTTATTATGGTGATATATATTTTATTCTCTTTGTTGATGATTATTCTAGAATGATTACAGTTATGTTCTTAAAAGAAAAATTAGAAGCATTCAAGATGTTTAAATGGTATAAAGCTATGGTAGGAAAAAAAAGTGGCAAGGAATTGAAATGCTTAAGATCAGATAGAGGAGGAGTATTTGTTTCTGATGAATTCACTAAATATTGCAATGAGCATGGAATTAAAAGATAGGTTTCTACACCAAGAACACCACAATAAAATGGGATTGTTGAAAGGAGAAACAAATCCATTGTTGATTGTGCAAGAACACTGATGATAGAGAAAATCATCACTCAAACATTTTGGAGGGAATCTGTTAGTACTATTGTCTACACATTAAACATAGTACAATTGAAGAAAGACACCAAAAAGATACCCTATGAGCTATGGTATGGATACACACCCAATGTAAGTTACTTCAGAATCTTTGGATGTCAATTTTATATTTTGAAAGATGATAGAAATGGAAAGCTTGACTCCAAAAGTGATGAAGGTATCTTTCTAGGGTATTCCACCAAGAGCAAGGCTTATAAATGTCTTAACAAGTCCTCTAACAAAATCATTGAAAGTGCAAATACCAGAATAGATGAATATGCAGAGAAAAATGATGAGGAAAGCATAAAAGAACTAGAAGACTACAACAGGTTTGTTTACACTAAAGAACTTGACACTCTACCTGAGCAACGGTGTATCGCTCCCGAGCAGCAGAATATTGCACCCGAGCATCAGGTTGCAATTACCAAAAATCAGGAAAATCCTCAAGATGATGTTTCAAGCGATGGAGATTAGAATGAAGGTCAAGATGATGATCAAAATGATAAACAAAGAGTTGAATCGATACTTTCCAAGTATGTCAGAAGACATCATCCACAGAACCAGATCATAGGAGACAAGAAGGCTGGAATGAGAACAAGAAGTAAGTCACCAAACACTAGATGTTTAATTTGTGATTTTGAGCCTAAATCTATTAATACTGCACTAGAGAATGAAGAATGGGTCAGTGCTATGAATGAAGAAATAGAACAGATTGAGAAGAACATAACATGGACATTAGTACCTAGAACAGATGACAAGAATGTCATCGGTACCAAATGGATATTCATAAACAAGTTGAATGAGAATGGAGAATTCGCAAGGAACAAAACAAGATTAGTATGGAAGGGGTATGCACAAGAAGAAGGTATTGACCATGGTGAAACCTTTGTACCCATTGCTAGACTATAAGGAGTAAGAATCTTACTTGCTTATGTTTCATTCAAAGGATTCAAGGTATACCAGATGGATATCAAATCTGCATTCCTAAATGGAATACTGGAAGAAGATGTATTTATTGAACAACCAGAAGGGTTTGTTGATCCAGGCAGGAGGAACATGGTATGTAGACTACACAAAGCCTTGTATGGATTGAAACAAGCACATTGAGCTTGGTATGAAAGGCTCCACTCCTATCTCATAAGCATTAGATTTGTAAGAACAAGTGAAAATAGCAATTTGTACTTAAAAGAAGATCCTGATGATAATATTCTGATTGCTAAAATTTTTGTTGATGATATCATATTTGGGGGTAATGATATGTTATGTAAATCCTTTGCTAATGAAATGAGAAAAGAGTTTGAGATGTCGATGTTTGGGGAGATCAAATTCTTTCTTGGTCTATAGATTATTCAACAAGATGTAGGCATATATATCAAACAATCCAAATACATCAAGGAAGTGTTGAAGATATTCAAGATGGAAGATTCTAAGCCAGTTGGAACACCTATGGCAACTGGATGCAAGCTAACAAAAGAAGATAAGTCAAATGAGGTAAATCAGACCTTGTATAGAATAATGATTGGCAAACTAATGTATGTTGTTCATACTAGATCAGATATAACACATGGAGTTGGAATAGTTGCAAGATTGTCTATTAATCCAAAAGAATCACACATGACTGTTGTTAAGAGAATTTAGAGATATCTAAAGAACACTGAGGACTATGGATTATGTTATAAAAGAGAAGGCAAATTTGAGCTTCAAATCTATACAGATGTTGATTGGGCTGGAAACTTAGAGGACAAAAAGAGCACAACTGGAGGAGCATTCTTCATGGGTGACAAACTTGTCACATAGATTAGTAAGAAGCAATGATGCATCTCACAATCTACTGTAGAAGCATAATATGTGGCTGCTGCTGCAAATTGCTCTAGCATTGCATGGATTAAACAGTTACTGGAAGGTA
Source organism: Thuja plicata (assembly GCA_018584345.1). NCBI lineage: Eukaryota > Viridiplantae > Streptophyta > Pinopsida > Cupressales > Cupressaceae > Thuja > Thuja plicata. The sequence goes on from MU225704.1 coordinate 213,020, forward strand.
TGAATATGAAAATTCTTGAACCAGTGATTATCTATTGTGATAATAACAATGCAATAAACATTTCTAAGAATCAAGTCATGCATGCTAAGACTAAGCATATTACTATCAAGTATCATTACTTAAGAGAACAAGTGCAAGAGAAAGAGGTGATACTAGAATATGTTCAATCAAAGGAACAATTAGCTAACATATTCACAAAGCCATTGCCTAAAGATACATTTGAGTACTTGAGAAAGAAAATAGGGGTCCAACCCTTGTCTATTGGTCAGTAAGCTGACTAGGAGGCTGCATCAATCTATAAATAATCAGAAGATCATTCATGTTGATGCAAGAAAAGAGATGGACTGCAAAGATACATCAATACACAACAAGATACATATCTACACTAAACAACAGAGTCACTGTATTGCTGATAGATAAGGAAATTCAAGGAGTATATTATAAAAAGGGTGAAAGGATATAACTTTGGCATGATCAATGTTTACTTTGGCATTATTTTCAAAGGGAGAGATTATCCTAAGAATTCAAAGGGAGAGAATATCCTTAGAATTCAAAGGGAGAGAGTATCCTGAGAAGATCCAAAGGACAGAGATTATATATACATATGAAATATCCATCAAAGGGAGAGAAGATGTCCTAAGGGAGAAATGTAACCTGTAAGGGAGAGAAGTGTCATGAGGGAGAGATGACTATATTGTTGTCAGAGGAACAAAAGATGATCAAGGAGAGGAATAGTAAAAGGGAGAGACAACATCAAAGACAGAATCAGAAGCTGCTACATCTATCTAGTGAAGGGATTGAAGATTGAAGAAAGCACTCTACAAGAAACAAATCTAAGCTATATGAGCTTACCGAGAGTCAGACATTTGTATTGGTTATAAAAAAAGATTGGTAGAGTGATGAACTACAACTAATATATTTCATATTATATTAGTAATAATATACTGTGATAATGTAGTGTGTTTCCATCAATGCCAAAGAGAGAGATTTATGAACTATAACTGATTGAATGTTTGAAGATGTTAAGTTGATAATCACCAAGCTACAGAAAGTTAATGCAAGACATTAAATCAGTTAATGTATTATATTATCATGGATGTCAACTTGATATAATTTGATTGGTTATATACAAAGTGTCAAAGACTTCAGAGAACCAGAAAGATAAAGGTTATTCTTTCAGTAATACATAAAAGATCAGTATTCACTAAGTGACTACAAACACCGATGGGCAGTGCACCCTGACGGATAGAGAAACCCGAGAGGAAATTCACAGTGATACGCGAGCAAGAAACCTGAGCAAGAAACCCGAGCAAGAATTACCGATGAGTAGAATCACAAGCATTACTGACAAGCAGAATCATAGTGTTACCCAACGGACAGACAACCCCGATGAAGATGCCCAAGGAGAACTAAAGTGTTGACCGAGCTAACTAAGAGTTAAACACCGAAAAGAACTGAAGTTCAGAAATGATAAAAGACTTAGCTAGAAAGAGCTAAATATGGAGTCAACTAATTGTTAATATTGTTTTCATCAACAATTTAAAGCTAGAGATAAGAAAGAGATTTAAATCTATTTTATTCTAGTTATCAAAGAGATATCTACGGGATAAAACTGAAGTATAGTTTTAAAGCAAGATTGGCTAGAATTACGGATCACGCCAAGAACAAGAAATTCAAGAACTCAGAAATGGTAAAATCATGTCTATAAAGAGACAAGATAATTCATTATGAATTAGGGGTGAATGTTGAAGAGGATGTTGAAGAGAAACTAATGAAGAAAGACTTCAACCCAACCTGATCAATCAAGCTGAAGAACAAAGCTAATTCTGTAGACACCGAGCAACAAAGAAGCACAACATCACTGAGCATAAAGAAGTGGAACAAAGGTATTGAAAAGATACATTGATCAGAAAGGTATTATGAGATTACAATAGATCTAAAAATCTGCAAAGTATAGTTGTATATGTGAACACATCATTTACTGTTTCAATTTAACCATTGGATCAGAAAGTCTCTTAACTGAGCAGGACTTAACAATCCTTTATATATTGAGATACATCCTAAGGAGTGTCAAAAGGTTTGGTCATGAAGATAGCATAGAGATTCCAGATACCAAGTTACAAACTACACAGGGTTTGGTCATAAAAGGTAGCACAGAGATGCCAGATATCAAGTGATAAACTTTTATATTTAAATCCTCTAACAAGGTCACCTAACAGTGTGTTTGTAGCCTTTAACAGGGTTGGCTCTTCATCGAGCTCACTTCAGAAGAGTGGAAATTTTGGGTTACCAGTCACAAGTGGTTTTTCCCTTAATAGGGTTTCCACGTTAAAAATCCATGTGTCAATGTGTTTATGAGTCATCACTTTAGTGTTTTGCATTACACATAACTAATCTAGATTGATCGGTATACACTAAGTTATTTACTGCATTTCAGTAAATGAAAGACCCATTCAAGGCATTTGACATGACCCCAAACCACTTACTCAGAGGGCTAAACCAGTACTAAATGGAAGTGCTTCCATTTTTCAACGATACACTATCATACACGTTAGATGCCAGATGTCATGAAAACAAAAATAGATTTGTCTTTTTGTATCAACCTAACTCTATTCCAGGTCTATTATTAACTAGTTTAAACTGGCCTTTAACAAGGGAAGCCTGATTGTCCTATACTTCTATATAGGTCAACTTACAGTTAATGCTTTATCATTTGAGGTTATCTTCACTTAGGTTTTGTATTTCAACTTCTAATATACGGGGCTTGATTTGGTGCAATACATGCTCTTGTAGAGTTCAAATAATGCGAAAGATAGTTAGAAGATATATGTGTCATGCATTACAAGAACATGTTTTTTGTTGTTTTCAAATTTATGTGCAATGAGAACTAATTTTACCTTAATACTTGTTAAATTGAACCAGTCATACGATACAGGTTATTCACTGAACAACGCATTATACAAGTAAGAACAATCTTTTCTTCCCTTACTGTAATTAATCACATTTACAAAACAATATATTTCGTATCTATACTAGGATAAAATTTTGTTTTTTGCTAAACAAAAATGAAAAATGTTATTGATGTTGATAGCTATACAAAAACTCAAAATGAAATCATATTAAATATTGATACTGTATTGGCAAATGAGAACTTGTTTAGACTACAACCATTTTATTATATTATTGGAGATTTCTTATATGATAGTCTCAAAGTTTTGCTTCATTTTCGTTATACATCGTGTGAATTGCGAAACGATCTAGTTGATTAATTCATGCCATTAATTATCTCACAATGATATCGATGCTTTACAAGCATTTTAATATTAATTGCATCCATATATTCTAAAGGAAATGCATGGATGAGACAGTGTAACAAACTATCTATGAAAAATCTGACTGTCTGCATCGCCTTCTTTACTAGAACAAGAACAAGGACTTTGGGGTGATACATTTTGTATTCAATGGTTGTGTAAATGGTTAAACATATCACTTGTGTTGTGGTAAACAACTAAAAAAAATATTTGCATTTTAACAAACAAAGGGCACACACATATTATATCTTATTTCACAACATGTTTATGGTCACTATGAACCATTAATTTTCAAGAAAACAAGTACATGTTACAACAATGTAACAACACAATATCTCTCCAATTTCTGTCGAACAATTGAAACCAATTGGCCACATATAGAGCCACAATTTGAAATACATGGGATAGAAAAGAAAAAAGTATCAACAACAATTATGGTGAAAGTTTTTTCATTGCAATATGCAATTTATTGGCTGATGAATTTGACATTCATTCTTTAAGACTTTATATTGCGCAATCACTTTTCTATGCAAGAAAACACAATAATAGTAATATAAACAATTGCATATATGAATACATAACACAAAATTTACTTCCACTAAACTCCCCGATTACTAATTGGAAAGACTATATTATTATATTAGCAATGCCTTATTCAGAAGGTCAAATAGAAGGATGAAATTTTTTTCTTACAATGGCTAGCAACAATATTCAATGCTAAGATATTTTTGTGGTGCTCAACCTTTGCACAAGTTGAACAAGTTTTTAGACTACGAGAAGGCATTGAGAAATCATACAATATTATATCGTATGAAAGATAAACTACACATATACACTATGAATCACTTCATCGAACATATATTATGCAACCATTTGATACACAAAGGAAAACAAAAAAAATTATTCAACAAAGTAATCAAATACTACATGAAAACAATATAAATAAAAATAGACAAAAATCATTTCATAAATTGAAAAAAATGTTGTGAAATCAACACGCAAATCACAACCCTGATATTCTCGATGTTGATAGTTACACAAATTGTGCAAAACAATTCTCGTAAAACATTGATATTGCTTTAGAAAATTCAAATTTTTTTTAAACTACAATCATTCTCTTACATTGTAGGAGATTGTTTATTTGATACTCTAGAAGTTTTACTATATTTCCGTTATAGTTCAACTGACTTGAGAAAAGGACTCATAGATCACTTCTACTTGTCTATAGCACAACAAGATAGTGATGCACTACAACATTTAAATATGAGTTGCATCTGGATACTTTGCATGATTTGCATGACATACGAGATGTGACTACTTATTTGGCTAAAATGTGATTGTCAGCATCAACAACTATACCATATGTGGAAAGAGGATTGTGGGGTGACACATTTTGTATACGATGGCTTTCCAAATGGTTAGACATATCAATTGCACTCTGGTCAACAACTACAAAGAAAAATATTTACATTTCAATTTCAACAGTCAGAAACATACATATTCTATTCTATTTCATGATGAAAACCCTATTTCTGGTCATTACGAACCGTTAATTTGTAAAAAAACTTGCATATCCTATCCAATATCAACAAATTACTTATCAAATCTTTGTACCTCATTGGAAACCTATTGGGAAAGCATTGCACCTCAAATGTCAATAAATGGTGTCCAAAGAAATACTCTCGCAACAACAAATTGTGGTGAAAGTCTTTTCTACACTATGTAGTACTTCATGAATAGAGAATTTGATACTCAATGTCTATGCCTATACATTGCACAATCCTTCTGCAATTTCATTAAAGAAAATCCTTCAAAAATTAACTATTATATTCAATATTATTTACAAACACATATAATGCAATCAAATCAATGCATTGCTGATTGGAAAGACTATATCATCAAATTGGCAATGCCTTATTCTAATGACAACATTGAAGGACAAGATTTTTGTTTGCATTGGTTTTCAAACATATTAAATATCACAATTAATTTGTGGTCTTCGACAACTAATCAAATTCTACAGGTTTTCAAAACTGATAAAAGTGCACACAAGACATATAACATTATATCATTTATTACAATTACTACACATGTACATTATGAACCACTGCTACCAATAAAAACAATGCAAGCTAAACCAAAGCATCAAAGATCTTCATCTTCTCATAGTAAAACCAATAATGATAAAGTTTAAAAAAAAAGTAAAACTAAATATGCCTACCCAAATAATTCCAAATGTCACCAATCAAGAAACAACAACTACAAAAAGTACAAAATCCCTTTGATACATAAAACAAACAATATGTAACAAAACACAATACAAAGAACAACAATTGTCAACAAATAAAAAAACTCAAAAAAAAATGCAACAACAATATATTTACAAGCAATCAAGGATACACCTCGATATGAATGCTACATCTGTGAACGATTTGATTTCAAACATAAACTTAGAAATCTTAACAAAAATGAACTACAAACATACCAAAATTATTCAAACATAAAATGAATAAACCATAACGTGAATTATTGCAGCTATTGTAAAGTCATGCTACACAATGGTAAATTTCCATGCTATACTACACCAAAACTTATAAGGAGAAATAAATCTCTCCTAATTCTGTCATCTCTATCTGAACTTGAGGAAAGACTTATTTCACCATGACTTGCTTTTGCACAAATCTGACGATGGGAACACAAAATATCTCAAATAGGATTAACTGGTTCAATTATTAATGTTCGAACAAATGTAACCATAATACAAAGATTTCTCCCATGACCAATAAATGAGATAACAACAATTGCAGTTGCACTAAAATAAAAATTAGAATACAAGAATCCCTATCAAGTTGGAATTGTTCGCACAAGAAAAATAATGAGATCATTGAAACTATTATGCGAAATACAATTATATAAACAAGAAAAGATTATAATAGACAAAACTTGGAAAAGAAAAATAAAGCAAGACAATTTTCAAAATTGCGAGCTACAAAATGCATATACCGAGTTTGATTCAAATAGTGAAGATATAGAAAGTAGAAATGAATTAGAAAAACAAACTGATACACTTGTACATGGATTTACAGAGTCTCGATCTATTTATGACTTGAATGATAAAATTATTGAAGTAGCACCTGGTGAAGGAAATCAACCACTTGGAATTTTCAAGGATAGATATGCTGAAGAAATGAACTTCCCTACTCTATTTTTTGGTTCTCCACGAGATGGAGACATAACAAAAAAAATCACACATCAAAAAATTGCATAGTGGGAGATTCTACACTCGAGTTGTGATTTTGCATTGCACACTACCAATCTATTTTTTAAAACAATACAAATAAACATTGAAAAAATTATGTCAAGTATATCGATATGAATTTGCAAGGGTCAACTAAAAGGATGAACTCTACTTGCAAAGGATGTTAAAAATAAGCCAAACTTAGATAAAATTCTAAAATCAAACATTGGATACATGGATTTCAAACATATTCGTATATCTCCAAATTATTTGCATCAAAGAAATTTATTTTTTTACAATGATAACACAACTAGGACCTCCTACATTTTTTTACGTTCTCAAGTGCAGAGCACTTGTGGGGCCCATTAATATCAACAATCACTACATTACATGAAAATAAAAAAACAAAGGCAAAAACTCAACAATATATTAAACCTGACATTTACTACCTTATTGGAAAAGACCCTGTAACGTGTACTCGATATTACAAACATAAAATAAATTGCTTAAAAAAATTAGTAACTATAGATGACACAATTGTAGGACATGTAAAATATTTCTTTTTTGTTACTGAATTCCAAAATAGAGGAAGTGAACATGATCATGCTTTAATATGGATTATTGATGCCCCCATTTATGAAATATCTGACAATTCTAAAATTGAAGAATTTGTTGATAGATATATTACATGTGATACACAAATAGTTGATGCAAAATTTCATAACATGCAACGACACTATTATACAAGAAGTTGCAAACAAAAAAAAATTACATTGTAGATATAAATTCCCTCTTCCACATATGAAAAAAACAACAACACTTGAACCCATTCAATCGATTGATGACAATACCATACATAATGCAATTAAAATATATAAATATCTACAAGAAATACAAGATGGCAAAACAATTACTTTCAAAAATTTCTTGATCAAAATTGGCATATACAAAGATAAGTACATGGAAGCAATACAATCTGTGTGTGTATATTTGTGCACCTGTTACCTACAACACAACACTTCAATAAGTCATTCTGTTAGTGAAAAACAAGGGTTAATGAGCATATAAACCATAACTTTGAATTATTGCTTTCTAACTAGGATGAGTGTAGCAAATAACATAAAAGCCCTTAGATTATGCTAAATATGTTGGAGATTTAATTCTGAACAGTTGATTGATTGTATGTTTGTCATTGATGACAACATATAATACACAGCAGCACTTCTGTATGTAATTATCCATATGATGACATGAAGACTTGCATGGATAGATACATGTTGTTGACATGTTTATTATGCTATGATCATACACGCAGACCCAAATATGATGTTTCAGTAAAGATATGTAATTATGTTGTTGACGGTTACAGTTCTGGAGGAATAACGGTTTAAAGCCGATGTATGTAACGTGTTTATTGAGTTGCGCCTATCTTCAGGATATGTGTGTGTATATTCATGATGAGTTATGAGTTGTTGATATTAATCTAAAGGTGCCAAATGTATTTCAAGAAGATTGCAAAGTTATGGTTAAATTGGTGAAGCCGACTTAGTGAAGCGACGCGTCTATTCAGTTTATACTTGCACGGTTGTAATTATGCTTGCACGCTTAGTAGAGCTGACAAGGATGTTAAGAAGAGTTGTCTAATAGGTCCCATGATCTCATACTTGGTGTATATACTTATAGAAGGTCATTTGTGATAAGAAGAGTTGCGAAAGCCAGAGATAAGAAAAGCATAGCAGAGTGTTAAAGCAGCAGAGCTATATTTATCATATGTTGATAATATAGATATTGAAGTTGAAGC
>MU225704.1:252675-279342 GCA_018584345.1 Thuja plicata
ACTCCCAAGTCTATGAATGCCACCATTCATAAGTGTGTGTGGGCCAAGTGTGAGATTCCTCTTAAGGAGGAATAAACTAATTTACAAATTACAATAAATATTTTTCCTCACATATTCCACTAGAGGACGAAATAGAATGTAGTGGAAAGAAGACAAAAAGAAGTATATTAGGATACCTTGGCTTATATCCTAATATATTACGACAAAGACTAATAGTCTAACCTTGGTTTATAAATACACCAAGGAAAGATTACAAATCCTAACATCATTATACTTTGTTCTGTTCTTCAAAAAATTGACACAGTTACATCCTCAAGATATGAATTTTCAAACGTACTTCAATTTATGGTTCTCACTATCTTTTCTGCTCCTCTGCATTCAACCTTCTTCACAAAGGCTCCATACTTGCATTCTAATTGAAGTATACTTTTCTTCACTAGATTCAACACTACCTTAAACATTTGATAACACTTGTGAGGAAAATAAGTATAATCTCATATTCCTTAAGCATCTCACTATCTTTTACAACTCGTCGTCACTACCCTTTTGATGTCTTCATAAACTCTTATCATTGCAATCTTTACAACCCTTTCTATTTATTATAATCGACAACCTACAGACTATATTACAAATTTATCTTAACATTATCAACATATATATAGTGTTCATTCTCTTATTTTACTTCATTGACTCCCTCATGTGATTTACCTGCCACTATACTCCCCCTTTTTCAAAACACATCTCACATTACCATCTCCCCCCAATTCTTGTTTTATGATGCATCATTTCACCTATCCTTTTTTCATTCCTAAACAACTTTAACTAAAACAATCAAATGCCTTTGCAGACCTAACAAGGATACTACACATAAAATAAATTGAAGAACTAAATGCACATCAAAGTGGATAGATCTTCAAAGGTGATGTCATTTTCACGTAAAAAATTCATCTGGACAAGGCAAAAAGTGCAATAGAAGTCTTCCGTTCAGACCTCACTAACATGAAAGGAGAAATGACCGTAACATTGAATCTTACCAAATATTTTATTCAAATGTTTGAAAACAAAATCTTTCTTGGAGCAAGAATTCATGTCACAAATTTCCAAATATCTCCAAAAAATGGTCATGACCATGGAGATTGTGACTGTATTTTGCTATTGACTCAAGCAAGTACAATTGAAAATATATCTCAAGTCTGCAAACAACATATGTTCACTCCCAGTACCACAATATGCCTTCTCCTTGAAAGCACAGAGTAGTGCACCATCAGATCACTGTGAGCCATAGTTGTCAGTGCAAAGAGGAAACCATACCAAAATATAGTGGATATAAAAAATGGAGACACAAAATTCGACAATGCACAGGTATAATGTTCTAAAGACCCACTTGAAACACACGAAAAAAATTCTTCCAAAAATGTCTAAGTACCATAATAAATATTTTGTTTATCTATGTGTCTTTTCATCCAAGTATGCTACAACAATATTTCAACATTGAACAACGTGTCCAAACCAAAGACTACCCTCTTGTGCTCTTCAAAAACATAGTCAGGCAAGCCAATACAAAGGAATCAATATTTTTACACTGGGTAGTCTTGATATATTGAAGATCTAGAACACAAAGAGAAAATAAATTATTCTCAACTTGATGAACACAACATATGAGGTATGATTCTGAAATTCCTTTAACACTTCTTGCTTACTATCCATACTATAAAAACACTCTCATTATCCACAATTCCAACTTCAATAATTTACAAATTTTTCCCAAACTTTCTAATCTTTGACAAAAAAAAAAGACTTTTCAATATCTGACACACAGGTACATGGAGTACTTCAAGTGGTGAATGCCTTCTCCATGTTTTTTAACCAACTTGCTCTAAATGCAACTGCAACATTGAAAAGTTTGGCACACTATAGAAAAAAATGGTTCATTGCAACAAGTGCAATGAAGAAATAGACTACACATTGTATAGTCAGGAAATGGAAGCACTTCCATGGTAGACTGGTTTAGCCATCGAGTAAGTGGTTTGGGGTCATATCAAGCACCTTGAATGGGTTCCTGATTTAGACCTGGCTTTCCCCCTGTTCTGCCCCATTTTCCACCTCTCTCCAGCTAGTTTTTGGCATTCTAGACTGCAGATTTGAGATCTTTGACCTCAGGGTCAAGGTTGACCTTTTAGGTCTATGTCGACCTTGACCCTGACCTATATCAAGGTTGAACTCACCCCTGACCTAGGTCAAGATTGACCTCAACCTTGACCCAGGGTCAAGATTTTAGGATCTCACAATTTTCGGATGTCTGTCTTTGAAACAGTTAATTCCCGCTTACAAGTCGGCTGTTTCGGGTTCCGAAGTGATGATTCCTAAATTATATTTAATATAGGTCCTCTACTAGGGGTAAATGCTTTAATGGTAATTTAATTCTCCTATGTCGGCCTCTTTAGAATATTGTGCCCTAATTTCATATAAAATGGACCCTTTCTCCTCTCATTTTCTCCAAGTCCTCGATCCAAGCCTAAGCATCATTGAGCAATTGAGAAGCATTATCAAGTGGAGTTCAAGTAAGCTAAGGAGAAATATTTGAAGCAAGCATCTATCCAATCATAAATCATTCAAGCATTCCTCAAAGAGATCCATGGGAGGCCATTGAAGGATTCAAGCCACGTAGTGCCCTTTTTGGTGATCTCTCCATCCACCTTCTTCCAAGCCTCTTCATACTCAAGAACCCATTCAAGATTTGGTGTTGGAGATCTATAAGAAATTTATTGAAGACATCCTACATTCTAAATTCTAGATTCATTGGTGCATACATACTTCTGGATTCAAGGATTCGAATCCTCCACAAGGACTTTTACATGAGCAAGGTGAATTGTTCCATTTACTTTGTTTACTTCTGCAATTTCAATTATATATTTGAGGTTAATTCCAAAACTGGGGTTTGACCAAGGAAAACCCCTCCCCCCAAAATTGGGGTTTTGTTCATCTCTACATTTCTGTTCTGGATCATACTTCAGATTTTCCAGAAACAGAGTACAGTCCTCAAAAAACAACATTCTTCAGATCTGCTATACTTTAAGGTTGGTACTTCCTCTCATCCTTTTCAATTACTGTTATATATCATATCTCCTTAATCATAAAAAAAAAATTAAGATCTTCTTCCTTACTCTCATTTCCAAATGGTTGATTCATTTGTGCATTGATCCTTCTTTTGGGTTAATCAACTTGGATCTTTCATTTGTGCATTTGGGGATAAAAGATGAACATCTTATCTTCCTTCCCCCTATATTCTTATTCACATTACACATACATCAAAATTACAATTAAATGTAAAGGTTAAGGAAATAAAACACATTTCAAACCTAATTAATCAACATAAATATACATACCAATTTTCTTCCTTTACATTTTGGTGAACCCGCGATAGACAACTCTTTCTTTTTGGTGTTAGATTTACATGTTTATGCTAGATCTTGCATGTTCTTTCAATTACATTTAAAATTAATAAATAAAAATCTTGTGTTAGTTCATTTGCATTGCATTGGTGTATGAGCTTTACCACTTCTAGTCCTACTTATAGTATCTCGGCTAGAAGAAGCCTTAGACTTATGGGTTCCTTTGATCCCGAGTCTTCCTCTCCTTTCCTTAGGATCCCGGATGATAATTTAATAACTCATGATTCCAATCCTTCTATGGAGCATAAATCTTCTCACTCATCTCATGATGAGGATGATGCCTTAAGAGTTCCTCCTGAACAAGTGCAAAAACTCTCAACCGAACTTGATAAAATGGGAAATTGGCTTATTCAAGAAAACCATAATCAAGATTCTATCCAAGATATAGAGGCTATTAAGAAATTCCTCCATGATAATGATCAAGGTGTTAAATTTTTGCGTGGTCTTACTCATCTTGTGCATTCAAATGTTAAACCTTTAGCTCAAGAGGCTCAATATTTAGGATATACACCTCCTATCACTAGTCAAGGACCTTCTTCCGTTCCTAGCATTCCTACCTACACTCCTCCTTTGATGACTACATCACTCCCAATTGCATCTATCCATGTGATTGCTCCACCGGTATCTCTACCTACCTCACAACCTTCATATCATAGTGTACCTTTTACTTATTCTAATCCCCTTCAAACTGTGGTTCCTAATGTTCCACCAATTGTGTCTTCTATTCCTGCTGCTTCCTACACATTTACTAGTGTTCCTAACATTTCTATGCCACCTATTTCCTCTAATGATTCCACAATCATTAGTTTGGCTCAAACTGTGTCATCTTTACAACAACAACTTGCATCCTTAACCCAATCCAAGTTTAACATTCCTACATGTGACATGGGTAGTCCTTTATCCTTAGACATCATTCGTGTTGTTGTCCCTCAACAAGCCGATATGCCTTGTCTTGAGAATTACAATGGTAAAGGCGATCTTGTTACTCATGTTAAAACATTTCAAATCCTTTGTAGTGATTATGCTCATGACCATAGGATTTTAGCTAAATTGTTTGCTAGAACTTTTCGTGATAAGGCTTTGCAGTGGTATTTTTCTTTACCTCCTTATTCAATTAATTCTTTTCCTAAACTTACTAATACCTTTATCCAACAATTTAAAAATAACATTGGTCCACAAGTTTCCTTAACTGATTTAATGGATTGTAAACAAAACATTAAGGAAAAATTGACTGATTTCATTGGTAGATTTAAGCATTTGTATGCTCAAATTTATTATCCTATTCCTAATATTGATATTCAACACATGTTTATTTCAAATTTATAAAAGGATATTAGAGATAAGATTCTGCTTACTGAATTTACCTCTTTTCAACAACTTTGTGTAGCACTTCACCATTATCAGTTACAAGTGAGTCAATTTGAGAGAAACACTCCAATGGCTCCTCTTCTAGTTGATAAGAGTGATACTACTCCTAATCCTAATAAGTTTCAGAAACCTAACAACTATGTCAAGATTAATAAACAAACGAATGCGGTTGTTGATCAAGTTGTTGTTACATCCAATAATGTCACTTCTACATCCACTGCCTTCCATATGAATCGTATGTTTACTCCTCTCTCTAAAACTTTGCATTCTATAATGAGTAGGTTGTTAAGTGCTAATATGATTACCTTTCCTCCTATTCGACCTTTTCTCCCTACCACGATAGCATCCAAATCCTTCGATTCTAAAGATTTTTGTGAATACCATCGCCAGAATGGCCATGATACTGAAAAATGTTATTCTCTAAAGCATAAAATTCAAGATTTAATTGATTCTAAGGCTTTGTCTATTGATAATTTTGATGGTAGTGGAAATAAATATGTTTCTTCTCCTAATCAAAACCTTCAAATCTATACGAATAACAAATTAAGGATAAGCGACCCAGGGAACCTTTAATCACCTTTGATGATTATGAAACGATTAAAGCTCCTGATGGTCCCCTTTATATCTATGCTAGGATTGCTAAGATACCTACTCGCGGTTGTATTGTTGATCTCACATCTTTAATAAATGTTATTATTGAGGAAATTTTTTTTATGAAAAACTTACAACGTGATTGCTATGATCCATCTGATGCATGGATCCAAACTTGTAATGTTTTTCTTTATCCTGCACTTGGTTCTATCAACTTACCTGTTGAAATTTCTGGTAAATTTGTAGATACTACCTTCATCGTTATTCCTACTTCTGATCATTTTCAAATCAAATTTGGTTTACCTTGGACAACTGCTATGCATGCTATTTCTTCTCCTATTCATAAATGTCTGAAGTTGATTCGTAATGGAGAAGTCAAAATGATTAATCATAGTTTGTATCAACCTTCTAGGCCTAGAGATTGTGCTACTCTTGATTTCTTCTGGCCTTCATTACCTAACTCATGTCCTCCTTTCCCTGATCATCTCTTTCATTCATACCAAGCTTACAAACATCACAAAATTACTGAGTTAAGCATGCCTCAGATAGATCTCAACCATGGTCTTTTGCCTACTCCTTCCATACCTCCTTTATCCATTACTTCTAATTCTAATAATCAAACTTCTACTATTTAATTACAACCCATTGAAAATCCTCCTATAGAACTTGTGAAGGAATATGTGGTCATTCCTCCTAGTTCCAAAAATGTTTTAAACAAAGCAAAATGCAATAAATCTGCTAATGAACATCGTAAGAAGCATAGAGCTAATGCTAGGGCCCATGCTTCTGTTCTTTGAATCTATTTACCTACTTTTGACCAACCTATTCCTGATGTGTCGAAAGAAGTCAATATTCATAATGTTGTTAAGATGAATGATTGTGATGATCCTATTTGCATCTTAGATCCAATTTCAATTAATCTTGATGAGGAGGATACTTTAGATGATCCTATTGATCTTAGTGATGAATATGAGACCATTGATCTTGACACTGACTTACCTCATATGCTTTCAACTCAATTGACAATTACACCTAGTATCGAGCAACATGATTCTCAAGAGGATCCTTGTTTGGAACTGGCTATCATTCCTGCTGTATTAGATATAGTCCCTCTTGCGAGTTTCCCACCTTCCCTAACTGATATAAACCAAGATAGGGAGAGTAGGCGATGTGCTTGATTGGCCTATCCTTCATGGAAGCCCTTTTTGTGTTTTCATGATGTATTGTGCCTCTCCTGTAATATATTTGCTAAATGTTTGTTAGATTCTTTTATACAACCCTTGTTACTTTGTTGGTGCAAGGTGATAAAAGACTCAAACCTGTCGTACAATTTCTCTATATGTATCTTTATTCTTCTATATGTTGTTCTTATGTTATGTTGTATTTGTGCTATTGTTCGTAAATGTTTCTCTTGTATAGTCTTCTTAGATCTGCGACATGGTAGCACTGATTCTTTTTGGTCTCCAGGTTGTGGTCTATAAAGATTCTTCTTCGTAACTCTTAAGTTTTCTTTCCTCCATTGTGATTGTAGTTCTACTTTATTTGGGGAATGATGTCACTTCATTGGCAATAATATCATATCTATATATGCACATGTTATTCTATGATCATACTAACCCCACAATAGGTAGATCCTGTTATGCCCTGCATCCCCGTCCCTACATTTTGTGTGCAAAATGTTGGGTCCCCCTTTTTTTTCTTTGCTTTGCTTTTTGTTGCGGCTCTGCCTTTTCTTTTCTTTGCTTTTCCTCCTCCGGGGTTTTCTTCCCCGGAGTGCGTCATTTTCTTGGTTTGTTTTTCCCCTCCCGGATCCCGGATCCCGGAGGTTGTCTTTTGGTGGGAAGTCTGATTTCGGACTCCAGGATTGTTTGCAATGATGTTTCTAAGTCTTAGGAACATCATTGTAAGGAATCCCCGGGTCCGGAGTCCGGGTGTTTCGTCTAACCTAAAACTCTGGGAGAGGGAGGATTATTTTTACCGTGGGTATAAATAGAGCTTACCTGTCATTTTCACATTTACCGCGATTAAAACCTCTGAGCACTTAGAGCGAAATATAGCATTTTCAGAGCGATTAACAGGGTTTGCAGATAATTTGCAGTAATCAAAGCTTAAACACCTTCTGTGTTCTCTGACGTACGCGAGTGCTCCGTGGTGGTGATCTTGGCGAACTAACAATTCAAGTGTTGCAGAGTTCACTCGGTAATCCCTTCCTCCACCTTCTGCGTTTTCAGGTTGGTGCTTTCGCTTCCCTTCTCTCTGTCTTGTGTTCATTTTCTGGTTTGTTGTTTTCTCCTGGTTTCATTTTTGTTTGTTTCTATTTCGTTTCGTTTCGTTTCTGCCGTCTGTTCTTTTCTTGCCTTTGGTTCGCCGCCCGTTGGTGGGTTGGCTCTGTCGGAAGGTTGTCCACCTTCAGTGCAGGTGTAAATAGTTGTTAATAATTGTGGATAATCTGTAAATACCTGTAAATGGTCTGTAAGTAGTTTGTAGATATCATGTATATGATGTAAATAATTGTATATTTTGGTTTCGGCTTCGTCTGGTTTTTGTCGCGGGAGTCACCCGCGTGTGCATTGATGTATATTCATGTATATATGTATATATTTCGGTAGGTAACCCTTGTATATATTCCCCTGTTCCATGTATATATCCTTCGGCCCTCTGTATATCCTTCCAGGTGGCTCAATGAGCTGGTCGAGTCACCCTTGCTGCTGGTTTTTCACTTCGAGTTGGCTTCAAGGCAGAAAACCACTTGTTTGAAGCTCAGCTCATGGCTGGTTTCAAACAGGTGGTTTTCTCTCTCCTCCATCAAGGCTGTCAGAGCCTCCTTTATTTCCCATGCGCACAATTACTCCTGGCCATGTGGCTTTCCCTTTTTGCACATTCGAGTAGTCTCCTCCACCGCCAGTGCCATCCCATCCATTCAATGCCCACCCACGTGGCGTCCACGTGGACATGCCTTCAATTTCGTTAATGGTCACTTCTCCGGGTTTCGGGTCCCTTTCCTTCATCCATCTCATGTCTTCATCAAGTGTGACAAAGTTTCCCGGACCCGGAGATATAATGAAAATGCCAAGTTTATGTTTTGCTTTTCGGATACTTATGCAAAAGACTAACTTTTTAGGAAAAGCAAACGACGCCGTGGTAAGATCTCCGGGCCCCGGAGTTATGGTTTTATTTTGATAAATATGTTTTGACGGTCGCTTTGTCTCGCAGGTCCAGACTTCACTTTACAACCATGTCTGAAGCATCCGTATCATCTCCTCCTGGAAGTCCAGAGTTGCCATCCACAACCGAGACCAGGGTAGCGGAAAAGTCTAAGAAAGAGAAATCCCTGGAAAAGCTCCCCCTCACCATGAAGTATATGCAGGATGAGGAGATTGTGGGCTCGAAGATTGAGTCCAAGATAAAGATGATGACCGACGCCAGCGTCGGGACTTGGGCAGAAATGCAGGCTCTAGTAAAAATGATGCATATAAAATGACAGGCTGGAGATGCACTTGCTACTAACATCGGAGGTTCTGGTATTCTCAGGGAATCTTGCTTCCCATACTCCATGCAGTCTCCAGAGCTTGTGCTTACTCTGGCGGCCCACTATAACTCCTCTGTCCGGGCCGTCATGTTAGCACCAGCAGAACCATCAGGATTCCCCACTCCATTGGTGTCCCTGGACCCAGCCACTTTCCAAATCGACCTGGGCATCCCGCAATTTGATCAAGCTGCAGTGGTTACAAGGTCAAATGCCTTGAAAGAATTCACCGAGCTGGAAGAGGCCTCTCGGTTGTATATAAATGCCAACTAGCTCAAAGTCCCGAAGAGGGACCCCAAAAGAATGAAGATTGACATCCCCCGCTCTGAATTCAAAGAGAGCATCCAGATGGGGATGATTGCATTGGCACGGGTATTTGGGCAACCCTCTGCCCAAGAATTTGCAAAATGGATGTACTATTTCCTGTTCGCCATGTCTACTAAGGGACAATTCTTCGACTGGGCTACTATTATTTCCAACCATGTTGACTCCCAGTTCCGGCAGCTGGGCAAGGATAAGAAGTTCTACATGACTTCTTATATTTTCTGGGCCTTGGTTCATCAGAGGCCCTGCTCCAATGGCCTGCTCACAGACGGCGTCCTCGGGTTCGGTCTGGGATAAAAGGCACCGTGGGACCATTTCCCACAGATTCAATGGGAGGCCAGCTTCCCTAGTTACTGCCGGGTAAACGATTGTTTCGTTTACCATCATCTGCTGACGCCCACCCGAGATGCCAGATACCGCCTATCTACTGAGGTGATGAAATTGGTTAGTAGTTATGGGCACTACTACATTCATTTCCAGCAACATACCTATATTAGGGTCGCCGGCTTCTCCGGGAAACCCTACTTGTTGCCCAGGCATTGCGGGGATAAGATCGTTCTGCTGGAGTATTGCAGACAAATGACGGAGCTGCATACCTTCTTGGGCCTCAAGAAGGTCACCAATGTTTCATTCCCGATCTCTTGTGGGAACTATACCTACAGTCTGGCCGTCGCAAAAGAGGCAGACAATGAGCTTAAAAGTTACAACTTGCAGGAGTTCTATCTGGGGCGGAAAAACTTTGATCCGCATGGCCGAATCGCAATAGCACTACCTCGGGCCTTGGAGCCCCACCAAGCACACAGAAGACTTCTGGGCAGATCGCCAGGATGATATGGATGTGCGCAGCTGGAATTATAACAGAATGACGGCTGGAATGATGCAGGAGCTAAAGCTCCGGAGATTCCCGGAGGGCTTCTTTGACACCACCCCTACCACAGATCCCCAGTACTGGGAAAAGGGGATTGATAAATTAGCACTGCCCGCAATAAACTGGGCCACCCAAGAAGATCACACAATCGAGGACTTCACTCGGGCAATTATCGAGAGAATTCATACATATTTCAAGCAGGTGTGCCCCGGGAGTGCGCGCCTTGGTCCCCGACCAACATAAAGATTAACTTCACCGCCGGTATTAAGATCGACTCCGGGGGCTGGGACATCTTTGCCAGCCGGGACTTCTGCACAGGGCACAGCCAAAGGAAAGGGGATAGCCCTCACCCCCTCCGCGCAGCAGGTTCCCATACAAGAGCAGCTTCAGCAATCCATGGAAGCCTCCCAGCAAATGAGGGAGCAACTATTGACGAAGCTGGCAACTCCCCCACTCATGTCCAGGCCAATTCGTCCTCCCTCCTCCCCTTCACTGGCTGCCTTAATGGCGATGGCGACAGGGGTGGATCCCACGGAGGCAGCAATAATAGCAGATGCGGGGCCGCCTCTAATCACTCAGAGGAAAAGAAATCACATCCAGCAGCCAAAGGCGGAACCAGCGCCAAGGGCATCCCTCCCCAAAGAGGTAGAGATCCTCTCTTCCAGTTCCCCGGAACTGGAGAAAGAGGCAGAACAAGCAGAGGACCCAGCCAGTCCCCCTCCAGAAGAAGAGTTTGATCTATTTGCAATCGATGAATTCGAAAACTTGCAAGGAGGCGACGCACAAGCAGAGACGAAAGTCCCGGAGAAAGAACAAGAGGCTGTGGGCCTCCGGGACCTAGAAGAAGAAGCTGCAGAACAAGAAGAGAAGCAAATAGAAGAGCAAAGACTGGAGATTGTCTCCGAGGCTCAGGCAGTACAAGGTCCGGGAATGGGCCAACAACTGCCAAGTGAATTAGAGGCATCCACTGGGGAACCCAGACCCGGAACTTCGGGAACAACCGTAACCCCAGCCGCCGTGTTCCAAGGGCCACTCCCAGGAGCGACCTTCGGGCACATAATAACAGCGGCCCAAACTTTGAATCTTGGCCAGATACCTCCCATACTGCCCAAAGAAGTACCAATGACAGAAGAGACCCAGCCAGGGGCAGGAACAGATGAGGGAGAAGAGCAACTTGAAGAGGTAATCCTCGAAGAGGCCGACCAGGGTCCAGATTCACCAATCGACATCACAGACCAGGCCGAGGATATAGAGATTAAGGATGTTGCTGAAGAAGAAGTGCCGGCAGAAAAGGAAAGAGAAGAAGTACCGGCAGGAAAGGTAGAGGAGGTGCTTGTTGAAAAGGAGCAACCACCACTGGACACTGGGAGAGCATCAGAAGAACAGACTCTGGTAGGAAGGCCACCTCTCCCACCTCCATGGCTGGTGGAGAGAAAGAAAAGAAAATCCCTATCCACTCCAACAACCCCTATCTCTCTGGCCTAAATGATGGCCTTGGCTCAGGCCCCGCCAAAGCTAAAGAAGGCCCGGACAGTTCACACATTGCAAACTGGGCCAGGCGGAGAAACAGTTGCGGTAGTGGCAACACCTCCCCCAGATGCCGATGAAGCGACTGCAGACCCCGCAGACTATAATATCGCCGAGGTACACTTGGGAAAAAGAGGAAAGCAGGGTGAAGTTGACCTGCTGAAAGAAGCAGCAAGGGCAGTGGAGGCCAGATATGAGAAAGAGGCCCAGAGGCTCAAAGCAGAAAAGGAAAAGAATGCCAACCTTCTTGGGTTGTTTTATGAGCTGGCCAGACCCATCAGCGCCGTCCCTCCACATGCCTCCACCTCAGAAGAATTACCGTAGAGCGACATAGACTCCCTGCGAGTAATGAAGAAGAAAGCCCAAGCAGTTGATGAATGGGCCAATCTGCAGATAGGAAACATCCGGCGTTTCCTAGTATCCACACTCCTAGATCTATACACAGCCCGACAAGTTATTCACCAGGCAGAAGCACTAATTGAACAGTGGGAGAGTGATGCTGAGAATTACCAGGCGTGGAAGGCAGAGCTCGAAGAGCTCCTCACTCTGGGAGAAGATATAGTTTCTGAATCCGAAATTCTGGGTGAGGAACCATTTAATTTCATAAGGACTCAGCACTCCAGACTGGACCTCACATTGGTGGTAACCAAGCAACTGGTAGAGTCGTTACAAGAGAAGGTAAACAAAGTAAAATATTCTTTTAATTTATGTAAATCTTTTGTAATAAAGGCTTCCGGGATGGATCCCTTCAGCGCAGATACTTATACTCCTGAGGAGTCAGTTTTGATGAAATAATGGGCTCCCGGTATCAATCTCCGGAAGGAATTGATGGGGCCAAAATGGTTAAGTTGACCAAGGTAGTGCTTTTTGGCCACGACGCCGCAAAGATGGCGGATGAGTTTAAAAGTGATGTTCCGGAACTGGGGGAACAAGTTGAGATGGCCAGATTCAGAAGGGCCAGTTTAAAGAAGATTGATGAAGATGACATTTTCTGTCTCCTTCAGGCCTTTCGTGATAATAAACAGCCTTGAATTTCTCCGGGGGCCAGAGAAATTTAAGTATTCAGTATTCTTTATTCTTTTGGGGACGTAAGTTCCCGGATCCCGGAGTTCCGGATCCACAATTTTGTATTCTTTAAGGTGATCTGCGTCCTGTTCCCCGAGGCCGACCGGTCACTTTCAGAGGCGGTTAATTAAGACTTTCAGAAGGTAGT
Organism: Thuja plicata; assembly: GCA_018584345.1. Lineage (NCBI taxonomy): Eukaryota > Viridiplantae > Streptophyta > Pinopsida > Cupressales > Cupressaceae > Thuja > Thuja plicata. The sequence continues at coordinate 265,545 of MU225704.1, forward strand.
TGGACACATTAAGAGGCATTGGCTCAACAGTTGATTTCTGACAATGGTATTCTCGAGGCGCCGTTCAAAGGTACACCTAGCACATTAGAGATAGGGCGCCGCATTTCCCATTTATGAGGCATGTAGCCTCGATTCCAGAGGGACCTACTTTCTTCTTTCTTCTTTCTGGCTCTCTTCTCGAGGCCGATTCTTCCCGTGTACATTCTTATCTTCTTCCTCTGACCTGGTAGGCCTATTCCGTCTCCAGGTCTTTTGTAGGGTGGCGCAGGTAGTACCGGCCCCCAGATATTGTATTTTATTCAAATTTAGTAAGTTAGGGTTAGGGTTAAAGAGTTGTATAAATAGGCAAATCGATCCATTCCCAAGGGTCGGCAAAATTGATGATTTTATTGTCCATAAGAAATAGCAAATCGATTTTCTGGTTTCAGTTGCAAAGCTCAATGCTCTTTTGTTCTATTCTTGGTAGTTAGATGCTCCCTTAGAGCCACTATTGTATCACGCACCAGTGCTTGTTGGATTGAACATTAATGAAGAAGGAAGGATTCATGGCAATGCTGTTGTTATCATCTCTGCTTCTGAGTTAATGGTATTTCATGTTTTAACGTTCTGCATGTCCTTTGCTCTGAATGTGTTAAAGTAGATTAACGACCTCTTTATTCCCGCTACTGATAAAATGCTAACTGATGCTTATCTATTTCTTCGGTATTTGGTATAGTCTTTCAAAGTATTGTTGATGTTCCGGACTTTTCAGCATGACTATAGTTAGATAAATGCTTCTAACCCTGCAGGATCTTTTCATTTTATTTGCAAAGTGTGGAGTACTCTGGGAAAACCCTCACTAAATGGAATCTCTGGCAGAAACGAGTTGAAGTAACTAGCTATACCCCTCGAAAATAGTCACCTCTCCCAACCGAGCCCCGCATCATCGTGACCCGACACCTAGGTGCTTGAAGGCCCGGAGGATTTATTTCCCCCGGACAACCTTTACAGGCGGAGTTGGCCGGTTTCTTCGGAACCCGGTGACAACTTATGACTGTTGGTGGACCCGGTCAGCAAAACCCCGTCAACAGATCCCTTATGTGTTCTTTTGTATGTTTATGTTTATTTCCCTTGATTTGTCTTCATTTGGGGGCATCTCGTAGTGGAAACGTAATCCGTAGAGTTTTTTAAGTTTCCATTAAAACCATTGCTCCTGTTAAAGTGTTAGCAATGACTTTAATGTGGGGGCATACGTTCTACTCACTTTTTGCACACACACACACATGTTCAAAATACTTTCAAACACTTAAATTTTTTTCCCTTTATGGATTAAAAACTAATCTTTAAAGCATGGACATTTTACTTTTTAGGATCTCTTGATCCCTCCAGTTTAAATTTACACAGATCTCTTAATCCCTCCAGTTTCAATTTACAATGTTTTGATCCCTTAAGGTCCGAAGGTGTCCTTAAGAATGGATCTCCCTGATGGGTTGAATAGTGAGTAGCCACATTAACTAGGCAGTTCAACTCTATATTTTCAGCTACGCTGTTTAGTTGTGTGGTTCACAATGCAATATAAGTTCTCATTGGGCAAGATAATCCCTCTCTCTCTCTCTCTCTCTCTCTCCTTAACTAGTGATGTCTCTCTTATTGTGATCTTAGGGTGGATAAATACTTAAGTCCCTTGGGGTATTGAGGATTTCTTTGTCCCTTTTTGATTCCAATAAGATTGTATGTTCTTTATGATCTCCTTTACCAAGAGTTTGTGTTGAGTCCATACTCTTGCTAAAGTGGGGGCTAAATGTATAGTCAAAAAATGGAAGCACTTCCATGGTAGACTGGTTTAGCCTTTTGAGTAAGTGGTTTGGGGTCATATCAAGCACCTTGAATGGGTTCTTGATTTAGACCTAGCTTTCCCCCTATTCTACCCCATTTTCCACCTCTCTCCAGCCAGTTTTTGGCATTCTGGACTGCAAATTTGAGATCTTTGACCTCAGGGTCAAGGTCAAACTTTTAGGTCTATGTAGACCTCGACCCTAACCTAGGTCAAGGTCAAACTCACCCCTGACCTAGGTCACGGTCGACCTCGACCTTGACCCAGGGTCTAGATTTCAAGATCTCATAGTTTCCAGATGTCGGTCTTTGAAAAAGTTAATTCCTGCTTCCGGGTCGGCTGTTTCGAGTTCCGAAGTGATGATTCCTAAATTATATTTAATATAGGTCCTCTCCTAGGGGTAAAGGATTTAATTGGAATTTAATTTTCCTATGTCGGCCTCCTTAGAAGATTGTGCCCTAATTTCATATAAAAGGGAGCCTTTCTCCTCTCATTTTCTCTAAGTCCTCGATCCAAGCCTAAGCATCATTGAGCAATTGAGAAGCATTATCAAGTGAAGTTCAAGTAAGATAAGGAGCAACATTTGAAGCAAGAATCTATCCAATCATCAAGAATTCAAGCATTCCTCAAAGAGATCCATGGGAGGCCATTGAAGGATTCAAGCCACATAGTGCCCTTTTTGGTGATCTCTCCATCCACCTTCTTCCAAGCCTCTTCATACTCAAGAACCCATTCAAGATTTGGTGTTGGAGATCTACAAGAAATTGATTGAAGACATCCTACATTCAAAATTCTAGATTCATTGGTGCATACATACTTGTGGATTCAAGGATTTGAATCCTCCACAAGGACTTTTACATGAGCAAGGTGAATTATTTCATTTACTTTGTTTACTTCTGCAATTTCAATTATATATTTGAGGTTAATTCCAAAACTGGGGTTTGACCAAGGCAAACCCCTCCCCCCCAACAAAAAAATATCTTTTTCTTGGAGATACAGGTTCAGGACTGTGGATTTAAACTCAGATCTGGATACCCTTTTCAGCGAACTATCAAGATCTACGAACAGATTTTCTGTCGGACCTGTGCAGGTCAGGGTCAAGATTATTGGATCAGGGGTGACATTTGTGGGTCAAGGTCAACCTTTTTCTCAAGACGGTGTCGGATCAGAAAAATATTTCTGGGTTTTGTTCATCTCTACGTTTCTGTTCCAGATCATACTTCAGATTTTCCAGAAATAGAGTACAGTCCTCAGAAAATAGCATTCTTTAGATCTGCTATACTTTAAGGTTTTTACTTCCTCTCATCCTTTTCAATTATTGTTATATATCATGTCTCCTTAATCAAAAAACAAAATTTAAGATCTTCTTCCTTACTCTCATTTCCAAATGGTTGATTCATTTGTGCATTGATCCTTCTTTTGGGTTAATCAACTTGGATCTTTCATTTGTGCATTTGGGGATAAAAGAGGAACATCTTATCTTCCTTCCCCCTATATGCTTATTCACATTACACATACATCAAAATTACAATTAAATGTAAAGGTTAAGGAAATACAACACATTTCAAACCTAATCAATCAACATAAATATACATATCAATTTTCTTCCTTTACACACATATACACATTGCTTATATTGCATCCTAACCACTGAAAGTAAAACCCAATTGGAATGTACTTTGCATAAGGAAATGTTTTCTCATATGTTTCCATAGCTACAAGAAATTACATATGAACAATATGTACAACACAAGACAAAAATAATATGTGTAGTTCATGAGTTACAGAAAGAAGCAAAATATATACTCAATCAAGATAACATCATCATTGACTTTGAAGATAATACATTGCCTTGTATACAATCATCAAGCCATGTATGCGAGATATATTCAAACTCATTTTGACATTGCAAAATTGCACAAGTTTCTATATATATCGTCACTTTCTAATTCATTCTTCTCCATACTGTACACTAATCATCTTTTATTAACTTTCCAGATGCTTCAGATATAGTTCGAGCTTTTCCAAACAATACATTTGCGCAAAGAATATATCGCGCCATTCTACACATGTCAAAGTTACAAGTTTGGGTTATAAACCTGCAATACTAATCATTCCCAATTTAGGATACAAAGACAATATATATTAAGATAGTACCTTACTATATTAAGATAGTACATATATTTTCTTATGTATGCTTTGAAGACAACTTTACTACTCATTCTGAATTTTTGATACATCTATTGTAAATACACTGCACTTCTGAATAGTGCAGTCCAGCTTGGATTACTTTAGACTTGCTATTCATATCCTTGTTGTGCATCCACATGGTGTGTGTTAGACACCTTTGCTTATAGTTAGCTATCAAGAATTAGAAAGCAACATTTATAATGCACAACCACATATACGAATCACCAATATACAACATCCACATTGTCTAGCTTAAGTTCAATTCTTTAAATTTTAAACTGAATAAATCAATTCAATCCAAGAACTCTCCTGACATCTGTGTGTGATCAACTTTGACACACTTAACTCTAATTAATAACACTGTAAACCTATTAAATTGATGCTTTCTATAATCAAAGCTTTTAACATTACTAATAACATGATTTATTATACGTTAGTGTCTCTATATTTTCTGATTAATTACCTTAACTCATCTTTTATAAATTATATGTCACTGTCTCTGTATTGTTTTGCCTTTAAATTGTATTACTGTTTATTTGATTAACAAGATGAGATTTGATTAAAATCTTTTATCTAGTTCAGTGTTAAAACTTATGGAGCATGTAATTCAAATTAAAAAGTTTCATGGCACCAAATATTTACAGATAAAAAATGAGACAAAAAAGATAGATATACACTAAATAATTTTAGTACCACTATTTTGAAAATCTCATGAAATAGCCCAATAGATATTAATGGTTGTAGTTACTTTGGATTAAGCTATTTTTAAGAGTATAATGCTACTATGTGCAAAACAAACACAAAAATAGTGAAATTTGCAACTTCTGTGACAATTAAATCCACTAATGGTCAAGATCCTAATTCAAATCCAACACTCATATTTTTAAAAGAGATCTTACCTTTATCTGCTTCACTTTCACATACCAATGACACCATTTCTCCTCATCTCCATTGAACTGAGACAACTAGGAATATCCAATTTCATGACAATTGTCCAGTTCAAAAGATTCAAGAGATAAAATTGTTGAGGGATGAGTTTGAACATCCTCTTATTGAAAATTTGAATCTGGATCATTCTGTTTAAATGTTCATCCCTTCATCTCCCTAGAATTAAACCATACACTATAGAATAGGGGAATGCTCAGATTCAAAATTTATTCCTCTAGTATAGCTTCATAGACTAAAGGAATATTCATCCCCATCTGAGGATAACCCCTCGTCCCTGTTTCCAACCTCTATAATATAATTGAATTATAGTCAAATAAAAATCATCATAAAGCCAAACTTGTTGCATTCAGAGTTTCATAATCAACTATTGTTGGCATATGCTCAGTAAATATTTATCAACTAAAACCTAGACCCCAACAGTGATCTTTGTGAAATTTGGGATAAAGTTGAAGGGTGTAGAATGTTCTAGATGTTCTACACCCTCAAAATCAGGCTCATATTTTCAGGACAATAGGTAGGTAGGTTACAGAGCCCAGATATGGAAGTACAACAATTTCTAAGGCTCTGACAGTCAGAAAAATAGAAGCAAAAGCTCTATCATCTCCATTTTATTTCTAGGTGCAAACATTTCATTTTTATTCTCTCTTTAGCATTTCTCTTTACAAAATTAGGTGATTTAATTGACTTTTAGTCCTCTTACATTCGTCTCCTTTCTCAATTCTAAACAACAACAAAAAATAGAAGTCCCTAAGACCCAAATCTGATATTAATATCACTTTATCTCTTCTTGTGGTGTCGATCTGATTGGACTTAAGGAGGCTTCGTATTCTAATGTACCTTATGAAATTGGGGAGAACTTAGATCATGTTAAGTGATCCCCATTTTTCTATTGTATAGAACTTGACAAAGTACTTGGTTGTTAATGACCAGTTGGTTGTGGGCTTTTAGTAGTGCCAAATTAACTGTGATATGTGTTTCTATATTTTGTCTATGCTTTAAGCTTGTTTGGTTTTGTTTAATTTTGCTAAACAAAATGGAAAATGAGCAATGCAAACTCTTGTTGAATGAAAGTAGCACAAATTATGGTTTGAAATATTACAAGATGTGCCCCTTGGTTAGTAATGTAAGATAGCTTAATTTTTTTGAAGTTAATTATTTCATCCTCCATTTTAGTTTTTTTTTTTGTTTTGTTTCAGGAAAATTAAATACAAAACCTTATGTAGGAGGCCACAAATTGTAGGACATACTCATCAGTTAGGTTAAAGATCATTTGTGGTTTCTTCAATGTCCTCTCATGTTTTTCTATCTTTTCTTAAATGAAAAATATGACACCATAGTAAATTTTCATTTCAGATACCCTTCGCGTGTGGCTATTAATCAATGGGTATTTTCTCATGTTCCTTGCACCCTCTTCACACGACAACACAAATAGTTCCACATTCCTCGCACTCTTGTCATACAACAACATAAATAATACCCATAGCCTCCTGAATATGATCCAGTGTAATTCAAACCATCATAAATAATTTTAAAACTAGTAAAACATTGTTGGAAATATATGATGTGCCTAGTGACTGAGAGGGGGGGGGGGGGGGAATTANTGATGTGCCTAGTGACTGAGAGGGGGGGGGGGGGTGAATTAGGAACCAATAAAAATTAATCCTTTTAATCCACAATTAGATTAACTTATTTGTTTGCATGCATATAACTTGAAATTAAAGAATCATATACAACACATAACACAATATTTGGTTACCCAGAAACCTTCCAAAAGAAAGTAAAACTGGGGTGGGGATGATACCCATAAGATTTAGTATTGTAGTATAAATTTAGCCTGTTAGAGCTTACAATGACCACTTCTGATGGTCTGCCCTATTAGGAGCATAGAAAGGACTGCTAAGTCCACCTTGTTAAAGGATTTTGTACAATACAATGAGTAATGCAACTCTGTTAAGAGATTTAGAGAAAGGATTGTTAGGTCTACCTTTTTTAGGATTTTGTACAATACAATGAGTAATGCAACTCTGTTAAGAGATTTAGAGAAAGGACTGTTAGGTCCACCTTGTTAAAGGATTTTTCTGATCCACCTGTGAGAATGAACTAGTTGATGATCTGCTCTGTGCATCTATGATTGTTGAATAAGATCCTTCTGAATATAACTGATCACCTGAATGTGATAGATGAGACTCTGCTGTCCTGAATAATTCTTCCCTTTAATCAAACTGCCATTCGCATGTCTTTGCACTTATGCATACATTTCTTACATATCCCTATACATTCTACATTTTGGATAAAAAAAAACTAACTTACATATATATCTTTATCCAAACAAATAACTCTGCAAGTCAGCTTGCAATAAACAAAATGATATTTAACAATATATGCAAGGTTGGCTTCAAACTGTCACTCGGGTCCAGAAGTATACTTAGTTGATAAATTGTCACTCGGGCAGTACTGTAAATCACTCGGGTCATACTGATCACTCGGGCGATATTGGTCACTCGGGCAATGTTGATCACTCAGGACACACTGGTCACTCGGGACTTTGCATAATGTTTGCTGGCTCGGTCAAAACTAGATGACTAAGTGTTTTGACACTAATTGACAATATGTCTTACCATAAGGTCTACAATCTCCCCCCTTGGCATTAGTGACAAAAACACTTATCATTAAATTCTGTGTCTGATATGTCAAAACTCCCCCTTACTATCTACTTAGGTTTTGACACTGCTTCTGCTGCTCGGGTCCAACTGACTATGTTTTTGTGTTTTTCAAAAATTATTTTTGTAAAGTATATTTTCTACATTGTTCCACTATACATGTGTTTCCTCAATGTTATTTCCCCTTAATTACAGTATAATGATATTTCCCCCTTGTCTTTGACAAAAATGCCAAAAGTGATATTTACAAGGTTATTCCAAAGTAGGATAGGAAATCACTATGTACCTTCAAAATCTGAGACAAAGTGTTATCCCAATTATCCTGTAGCACCTTTATGTTGTGCAATTCAACTTGTAGCTCTGCAGATAACTCTATCATTATCTCTACAACTGAGAAATTGTTGTCATGAATGAGTGTCTTTGCATGTGTTATGTGTTTCTACATTCCATCCATGTGTGGTAGGAGTTGGCTCTGGATTGATGTAAGTGATTCTCTAGTCCTTGCTTCTTCTCTCAACAATTCAGCATGTAGATCAGTGAGATACTTGATCTTCATCAAGTGAGCTGAACTGGTGCTCAGGTCAAGTGTTAACTGCCTTGCACTTTCCTTCATGTCTGCATAAATCTTCACTATCTTGTTCTTGATCTCCATAGTAAAGTTAGAGGTGTCACTCAAATTTAAAAACAATGCTACCACATTAGTCACGGTGGTTTCTAGAGTGCTGATGATATTGGCAAGCTACACCTGGTTAATTGCAATCTTCTTTGCAATGTTTTTTAGAACCTTGTTCTCAAATTTCTTCTCTGCTTTCTTGAGTAACTTCTCTTGACCATTCATATTTGTGTTGAACTTGTGGAAAATATCAACAAGTTGGTCCATTATTAAGTCACTCTCATTGACTTCAATCTACAATGCATCTACAAATATGCCTTTGACATCTTCAAGTACTTTATTCCTTTGTCTTTATTTTTGGAGCTTCTGTTATGTAGCTCTTATCTTCCACAGTTCTCCCAAAATATCCATTTGCTCTACAGATAAGCTGGATTGATCCCAATTTGGAATCACAATTTCTTTATCAAGATCTATCTCATCAGTATTTGCTACTTTTTCTTTTCCTTTTGTCTTAGGACTCGGTGAAGGAACAATTTCCTTACCTTTACCTTCCTCATCCTTTTCTTCAGTACTCATTCCAATTAGGTCATTGACCTTTACAATACCAATCGCTGAATCAATGTTAACTGATGAGTCAATACTAGCAGTAGAAATATATACCTTATCTTTCTATGACTTGGGCATGCTTGGCTCAGTAGTAAGTGGATCATGTTGCTCAGTTTTTACTTGTTCAGGTGTGGATTCTGCAAACTTGTCCTTGTTCAGAGGTACTATATTCTAGATAGGAGATTGGGGTAATGATGCCATTACCTCAACTGCAATCTGCTCAGCATTGGACTCTTCAATAGTCTGTACCTCGGGTAATGTATCATCATTTTCCTGTTCTGGAGGGTTTGTACTTGGTACTTCTGCCTCATTATCTTCTTTTATCTCAAATATTGATTTGCACACTAATGTGGCACGCTGAACTACATCTTCTATGTTTTTGTTCAATATTTGGAATTCCCTGAATCTGGGGGTGTGATTATTTTGATATTTGCTTGAGGCCTCTTTTACTTTTTTTCCCTTCATTGTAGGCATAACTTGCTTCAATGTTTGTTCCCTTATGTCCATTTCAGTTTGGACTACATTGTTCCAAGGAATAGCGACTCCCTTTAATATGTCTCTATTCATATAACTCTTCAGCTTGGAGGGGTCATATTTCTATTTTCCCATCTTCTCCACTTTGTATGCTAGGTCAACAGCTTCACATGGAACACTGTTAGGTCTGCTCAAACTATATATGTTTTGGGCTATAACATGAATGCCAAATTTCAATTCCATATCAGTTACTCCATTACGTCTCATGCCTCTGCCATCCCACTCAGCAAGAGTTAACTCAGCTAGGTCATCCTGGGTTAGGGTTTTGGTAGCTTTCAGTTTTTCTAGCATAGGGAACACAGTGACATGGTGAATTATCTATTTTGTGATCTTCACAAGATGTTCCAACTATAGGTGCATGTTGTGGACATAGCTAAGAACATATCTCATCCATTTTTTTTGGAAATCCCTCGACTTGTGCATGATGTGTGTTAAACCCTTGGTTTCGAGGTGCTTATGCTCAGGATTTAGAATCCCATTTGTACATAATTCATCATATGATTTGTTTATCTCAATGGTTCCAAGCTCATGTATGTTGCAGTGATAGAAGCTTCAGATGTCATTAACCAGTAACACTTTCAAAGGAATTAGGGAATGAGCTCCCATCGGGTCTATCTCCTCTGCAATTTTTGGATGAAGCTTAAACACCGGCGGATCACAAATTGCATTTCTTACCAACATCTTAGAACCTTTCTTAACCTTGCTGTTGGAAGTGGATGCCATATTTGTTAGGACGAAATGATCAAACTTTGCTTTCAATCACAAATTCACATTGAATTGCTAAGGGCTATGAATTGATTTGTAAACTGAAAACTTTGTAAGCAATTATCTTTACAATCCTTCATTTATAAGAGATTTTCAACCGTTAGAGTATTTCATTAAATGGTCCATACATAGTAGCTGGCATGACTCGGGTGTTTCTCCAGGATTCACTCAAAAGCTCAAGTGAAATGAACTTTCCAATTATCAATGCTGCCCACTCAACTCGGTTAAGCTAGAGTAGCTCGGGTGTTACTAACATTCTAACTCGGGTAGAACTATAATATGTCCTCATGCATCAATATGCGGATTTGGACTGTTGGCTTATCTGGAATTGATGTATGATGGCTTGTATTGTACAGTTCCAGTCATCTCCTTACATTCCTATTCTGTAATGGTAGATCCACCCAGTTTAATTTTTAGGGTGTTATTAGATCCTTCATTGCTTTGATCTGAGGATTTCCTTACCCATTTCTTGCTCATCTGGGTTCTGATTTCTGAGACTTTGGATTTTCCATTCTCAAAACCAGTATCAACTTTTTCTCTGTTCATACAATTCTTGCTTAGATGACCAAGTTGCTTGCACACATACCATCTCTTAGTAGGATCCCTTTCTCTGAAGTGAGTCTTCATACAATTTGCACCAATGTGTCCATAGTCACCACAATGACAACATCCGTACCATGTGTTGTAATCCCAACCAAAAATTGCCTTGGCTAATTGTTCAGAAGGATTCCAATTCTTAGTTCTGCACTCAGAAGATCTATGACCTTGTTTTTTTCACTTGTAGCATTTTCCTTCAAACTTAGGTTTCTCTTTGCATTCACTTGCTCTATGTCCATGTTTGTTACAACTATAGCATTTACCATTAAATTTTGACTTTCCATTGCTCCAACATTTATTTGATGTATGCCCTAACTTACCACAATGATTGCATGTAGGCTTGTTGTTCCTTTGAGCTCCTTGTTGTGAGGATTCACCTTGTTCAGTATAACCAAATCCAATCAGTCCATGATGTCTGAATTTTGTTGCCTGATCCATGCTAGTTTTTGAATTCATCATACTTTCATTTGTTTGCTTTTCAGTATTGAGATCATTCTGCAGTCTTTCATTTTTTGTTCTTAGATTGACAACTTCCTGTGTTGCATTGTTGAGTTGACTTACAAAATCAATTTTCTGAATTGACAAGTGTTGGATTTCATTTTCATTTTCTTCTAATCTTGTACTCAACAGTCTTTTATCTTCTTGTGCTATATTTCTATCATCTTCTGCTTTGTTCTTTAGTTCCATGACTTCACATATTTTGATTGAGTGAATTTCCTGTTCTCTTTTCAACTTTCTGACTTCTTCATGTAAAGTGAGATTCTTTGTAAGTAAGTCTTCAATGGATGCATCAGCTTTTTTAGAACTTATGTCCTTGCAAAATTCTTCAATTCTTTCTTCTATATAGTTTTTGTCATTCACCTGCACTGCTAATTCTTTTCTTCTTTTCAGGGAAAGAGAGAGTTGCTCCTTAAGTTTCATGATTTGATCCATGGCCACTTTAAGATCTATCTTTTCATTCTCAATGTCTATCTCCAGTTTGTATGTTTCCATAGCCTTTGATCTTTTCTCAAGCTGTTAAACTTCTAATAAGAGAACCACTGCTCTGATACCAATTGTTGGAAATATATGATGTGCCCAGTGACTAAGAGGGGGGGTGGGGTGAATTGAGAACCAACAAAACATAATCCTTTTAATCCATAATTAGATTAACTTATTTGTTTGCATGCATAGAACTTGAAAGTAAAGAATTATACACAACACATAACACAATATTTGGTTACCCAGAAACCTTCCAAAAGAAAGTAAAGCTGGGGTGGGGATGATACCCATAAGATTTAGTATTGCGGTATAAATTCATCCTGTTAGAGCTTACAATGACCACTTCTGATGGTCTGCCCTGTTAGGAGCATAAAAAGGATTGTTAAGTCCACCTTGTTAAAGGATTTTGTACAATACAATGAGTAATGAAACTCTGTTAAGAGATTTAGAGAAAGGACTGTTAGGTCCACCTTGTTAAAGGATTTTGTACAATACAATGAGTAATGGAACTCTGTTAAGTTATTTAGAGAAAGGACTGTTAGGTCCACCTTGTTAAAGGATTTTGCTGATCCACCTGTGATAATGAACCAGTTGATGATTTGCTCTGTGCAACTATGATTGCTGAATAAGATCCTTCTGAATATAACTGATCACCTGAATGTGATAGATGAGACTCTGCTATCTTGAATACTTCTTCTCTTTAATCAAACTACCATTCGCATGTCTTTGCACTTATGCATACATTTCATACATATCCCTATACATTCTACATTTTGGATAAAACAAAACTATCTTACATATATATCTTTATCCAAACAAATAACTATGCAAGTCGGCTTGCAATAAACAAAATGATATTTAACAATATATGCAAGGTCGGCTTCAAACTGCCACTCGGGTCCAGAAGTCTACTCGGGTGATAAACTATCGCTTGGGAGATACTGGTCACTCGGGCAATGCTGATCACTCAGGCAACACTGATCACTTGGGACTTTGCATAATGCTTGCTGGCTCGATCGACACTAGATGACTAAGTGTTTTGATACTAATTGACAATATGTCTTGCCATAAGGTCTACAAACATATACAACTACCCATAGGTCAATTAAAAGAATGCATAAACTTCCTTAATAACCAATCAATAACAATGAACACACTAAATAATAAGTTATTCCATAGATAAACCAAGCAATAAAACAACCAAAACCACTTGTCATACCTCAAATCCCTCCTTCACCTCTCACTCAGTCCTTGTATAAGGCAAGCAATGCAAGCTAGAAAATATCACATCAAATTTACCTTTTTCAAAGATATTTACTCCATCGGCCACCAAACGTATTATGATCACAAGAGATATGGAACCCCCCCTTTCTCCCAATTTTGCATATTAAAATTAAAAAACCACCGAGAAAATTATAACCGACCAATTAGCTAATTTTACAAATTGCAAAAAAAACATATTTGAATTGTACATGTCCCATATTATATTAAAAAATTAACCATTGGCCAAAAAACTATTTGTGCCTTTGAAAAATTAATAGGTAGTTGCTCAACTGAAGATATTAGTTCCGTGCCCCTGCTTTGGAATTAAAATTGAACCAAAGAGCATATATTATGGAACAAACCTGAACGAAGAGCAATAAAGTTTTCCAAATCTCAGTTAGTTTTTCAAAATTCTCCTTGTCTTATATAGGGGAGTGGTGAATTGAAAATCTATTGTATTTTTGCTTTAAAAATGTCACACCTGATAATTTTTTCCAATATGTACCTGCTTTAAGTGAAACTTTGTTCAGAATGATAATAGCTACAATATATGTCTTGGCTCTTGGAAAGGTACTGAACTTTAGTTTAGTCTCAACTAATGGTATATTTACTAATAGTTTAAAGTCTTCTCTTCTAGAAACTATGCATTGAAATAGTAGTAGTTTTTATTTTTATGTTCCTCAAAAAATGATTTCTAACATAGATGTGATCATTTTGTTTTCTTTGTGGGTTACTGGGGAGTTGGCTTGTCCTATAATCAATAACAATATTTTTTGAATATGTTATTGTTAAGGACCTAGAATGAATATATATATATATATATATATA
>MU225704.1:295932-331676 GCA_018584345.1 Thuja plicata
CAAGATTTAATATATACTCCTTTGGACCATACCCAAGATCCAATACTCATGTAACCTCCAAACTAAGCCTAATTCTCCTCATTTACAAAGAAACCCCTAACTCCACTTACTCTCATGACTCCAAAGGCTGAAACAATCCTTCTAGGGGTTAGGAAACAACATATTTTCAACTCTCCAAGGTTCTATCATTTATCTATGGCCTTAGCCACTAAACCCTCACTTCTAGGATCACACACCTAGGGTCTTGTTAGCACTGTTTATTGAAAATTTTCAAATTCCAAGCTTTGGCAATTTTCCCGCGTCTTTTGGTTCAAAATCCATGTCTCTTCATGCCAAAAACTCAAATTGTGGTTAAGTTTTCAAAAATGCCTTGTTTCAAGCTTTAGGCGCGCAGTCATGCTAGCCTTTAAAGTATCTTTCTAAGTGAGCGAGTGAGCAATGAGTCATTTTGGGTTGAATCGCGCAGTCGCGATCATATCTGGATGAGCTAAGTTAACAGCGCGAGTGAGCGACATGGTCATTTTAATGTGTTAATTGTACAGTCAGGATGTCTTTTTAATGTTGGGTTGTTAGTCAGCGACTGAGCAAGTTGAAACAATTTGTTTGTCGTTCACTTGCAAAGGTCTAAGTCCTTTGTTAAAAAGCTCAGCGAGTCAGCGAGCAGTGAAGTTTTGGTGTATCGCGCAATCGCGGTGATCTTATGTCTTTAATTTTTGGGTCCATGACTGAGCGAGTAATATAAAGTGAAGTCTAGTCATTCACTCGGGCTAAATTTTTGTTCATATCTTTTGAGCCCGCGAGTGCACAAGGAATTCAAGTTATAAGTTTCGCTCACTCGTTTGAGTTCTAACTAATGTTCTTTTTGCAGTGCGAGTAAGCGATGGATTATGTTTTGGTCATCAGATGGTTCTAGTCACTCAGTAGTGCAATAAGTTTTCAAGATTTTGAAGTGCGCAAGTGCGTAACTAAAGAAATCATGTTGGTTACTGCTCACTCGGAGATGAAGTATTGATTAAAAATTTGAGCCCACGAGTGCACAATGAAGGAAATTGGAGATTGTCGCTCAGTCGCTCACGAAGGAAGTTAAGTCAAAAAAGATCAGCAAGTGAGTGATTGATGAATTATAAAGTTTTTGTGAAGATACTCGCTCAGTCGCGAAGGATCTAATCATGAAGAATTTTTAGTAGCGATTGTGCGACTGTGAATAAAAAAGGAGTCGTCGCTCACTCGCGGATAGTTTTGAGATGAAATATTTTGCAGTGCGATTGAGCGACCAAGTAAAAAGTGCATAAAGAAAATGGTCATCGCTCACTCACAGAGGTAGAAAAACAAATAAAAAAGGCATGGTGACTGTGTGATTAGCAAATAATTCACGACTATTTTGAGTCACCGCTCACTCGGGTACATCAAAGCATGATGAGCTAGAGGTCAGTGAGTGTGCGACCAAGGAAAGATTGAGTGATAAAAGTTTACTCGCTCACTCTCATGGGTTTCAAAAGGGTAAAGTGTTGAGCAGCGAGTCCGTGATTGATATAAGGAATAGTGTTGCCGCTCACTCGCGCAAGTATAAATGCAAAGGATAAAGAGGTAGCGAGTACGTGGTTGCTAAATGATAAAGTTGCCATCTAGGTTGTCGTCCAGTCGTGGATGACATAAGCCCAAGCAAAGAAGAGACCGCGAGTGCGCGACTGGTTGTAAGGAAAGGTCTTATCACTCACTCATAAGGACAAATTTGAATGTAAGAAAAGGACAATGAGTAAGCGACAAGCTGACAAGTGGCTTATTCCAGGGCTACGAAGGAAAAAAAAGAAAAAGTGAGTACTCTTTTCCAGCAGGGATCAAACAGTGTGAATTAATGACAGCATTAGTTATAGAGAGATGATTGTATGACATTGCAAGTGCGAGAATCTGAATGATTGAGCTTGATTTTGTACAACTCTCGTTTATGCCTTGAAGATTTTTCTATGAAAACAAAAGAGCTTGTTTTTCTGAGATAGAAATTTGAGAAAGAAAGATGAGTCAAGCTACTACCAGTGCGGCCTCACAAGGGTCTGAGAAGAAGAAAGTTACAGGAAAGAGGTATGTGGAAGAATTTGTTGAGTTGTTGCCCGGAACATTGAATGTAAACAATGGCAATTGGGATGAATGGAAGGATAGATGGTGCCAGTGCAGAAATCCTGTCACTCCAAATTTCTCTGGTAATACTTTGTTCCATTATTTCTAGAATAATAGGGTTAAAGTAGTTCCTATTTGCAATCCCTGGGAACTAAATATGGCAAAGTTGTTTGTGCATGATGTTTATGTTGATATATGCCTTATTAAGGAACTCGCTAAGAATTATTTCCCAATAGCTAGGGTAATCAGAAAGAAAAACAAAGAGACCCTAGTGTCCATAGATAGGAGATCAGTAGCAGAGGTCTTTGGGATCACTGGTGCATTATGTACAGAGATTGATTTAGAAAAAGTTCAGGCATATTACAAAAAGAGGGAGAAGTTGATCAAGAAGTTTGATATGCCCAGATTCATGTCCAGGGTAGATAGAAATTTGGTGAAAGTCCCAGATAACCTTAAACCACCTTTTGACTTATCCCTCTTTCACCATTATATAAAATGCATAGTGTATGGCCTAACTAGAGTGTTAGGTTGATGGAGATTCAACTCTACCCCAGGACATGCTCATGATGGCCATGAATATCCAGCACCCGGAGGTCAATACAAATTATGACTATGTGGGATACATAGTTGAAGCTATACATGCTACATTGGTAGAAATATAGTCAGATGCCCCTGTACCAAATTTTAAACATTATTCTCATTTAATGTGTATGATTCTATATTTTAACAGGGAGTCCATGGATAAAGAGCTCGAATTGTTTGTTTCAAAGTATGGTGTTAGTGCGCCAATCCAAAGCTGGACCCAGGTATGGGACAACTCATCTGTGAATTCATCTTTTGTATGCTTCTGTAATTGGATTGTGGATCCAATTTTTGATTTATCGGGAACAAATAGGGAGAGGTTTCCAATTGAGGTTAGAAGAGTTTTAAGACCTTGGGAATTTGTTCAAAATTAGCCAATTACTCACAACTGGTGTGATTTTTTCTTCTTTGACTATATTACTGTCATAAGGGTATATGGTTGTACACAAACACCTCACATTCTCCCTAAGTTTGACCCTCTTAGGGTTGCCTTCTTAGAATTTGTTTGGAAAATTACTTGGGTTGATAAAGAGTTTTTAGAGGGACATAAAAAGGGTACTTTTGTCCCTAGGCTATGGGTGGGTTTTGATTTATCTATTGGGAAGAGAGTTTTTGATCTGATCAATGATTTCCTAAAGCAGTATCGGATGTCCGTGACATTAGTTAGGTTCTACGATCCAGAAAAGTTTGTAAAAATAGCCTTGAAGTCTATGACTCCTTGGCAAAAAACCAGAGATCATGAGCCACTAGATGATTAAGATATTGTGAGAAACAAGTTGGATAGGCATGAAGTTCGGGAGAGGAGAGTGAAATGGAAAGATCTTTTTAGGGCAGAAGCTGATTGGAAAGAATTAGACAAGACTTTTTCTGGTTTTTTCCCTGACCTCCCATACTTGCAGAGAATGGAAGAGATACTTAAGTCTTATGACACATTGATGGCACAAGTACCACAGTTTAGTGCTGAAGATGCACAATCCAAAGGATCTCCTCTTGCGGTTGCACTACATGATCAAGAGCATTTAGAACAACAGGAAGAACATCACCAAGAAGAAGAAGAGGTTGGTGAAGAGGCTACTTCTGCTAGATAGCCACCCAAGAAAAAATAGAAAACATGGCACAAAATGGTGCAGGATAGGAAGAGCTTAGCCAAAGCTGTAATAAGAAAGCATGGCAAGTATTTTCAGAAATTAAAAAGGAAAATGAAAAAAGAGCCACAAGCTGAAGGTCAGTGGGATAATCAAATGGTACTGTTTGGAGAAGCTGATGAGAGAGTAATGATGGTAAATGAATTCATGAAAGATGATGAATTCATATAATCTGAAGAATTCAAGAGCTTCTTAATCAAAATGAAGAAAAAGGATTTAAGACAAAGCTTGATCATAGGTGAAGGTCAAGAAGAGAAAAATGAGGAGATTGTGAAAACACTCCAGGATTATGATCCTGAGAGTGAATTGATCACTGTGGATCAGGCCAGATTGCTGGTACAAAATAGTGGGGTACTGTTGATGCCTGGTTGGGACTTACAGTCCACATTTATTATAGATCAAATCAGAAGGTAGGAAGACCCTCTGATGAAAATAGAGATTAAAATTGATGAGGTTTTGAAGGGATCAGGATTTGATCCTAAGTCTAAGACTTTAGCCATTTGGTCTTTGGCCCCTGCTACATAGAAGCCTCTGGTTATGACTATAAGGGAGGAGAAGAGAGCTGATAGAATAATCTGGAATTTGCAGAATACCACTGATACTGAGATCACCCAGCTTATGACTCAGGTATCCTTTATGAATTTGGCAAAAATAGAGGACCTATCAAAAATAAATGAGACAACATTTGGCCAAATGATGGCCCTGGCAAAAAAGCATGAAGAAGTCGTGGTTCATAACCACACCTTGGAGGAAAAAATAGCAAAGTTAAAAGAAGAATTGGAAGAAAGTAAGAAGAATGCAGCCCCTCAAGAGGTATCAAGAGATGAGACAAATGTTGTAATGGAGACAAAAGAGGACTCAACACTGGCAGAAGGCCAACCTAAAGAGCTGTCACAGGGGCCAAGTATTGATATCATGTCTTTTACACTGCCTATATTACAACATCGAACTGATTTTTTGAAAGGAAAAAATAAATTAGTATACTTATTATATGGCTCATTGCAGGAAGCCTCAAAGACAACAGCTGAAGCCATGACTTTTCTAGAGCCCACTTTCAAGTTTTGGTCAGGAAAATCCAGATTAATGGATAAATTGAAGACAACTATCTTGTATAGTGATGAATTTCCTGACAAAGTATCTGACACTATTGAGATAATTAGTGAAATGAATGATACAAATGCATTATTCAATGGAAAAGCTGAGTTAATTGGTAACAAGTTGCAGTTATTTGGTGATAAGTGCTCTCCATTAATTCCAAAAATTTATGATGAATCAGGTGTGTTGAAACCACAATCAGAATGGAAAGTGGAATTTGATGGATTGTTCAAAGATGAAGAAATAAAACAACGCCTGGAAAAGGATACTAATGCAGAATATTGCAATGAATTGATTGATAACCTTTTCAATGTTGAAACAAATATAAAAATTTTTGTTGTTGAGGCCAGAACAACCATGGATGCCAGGTGGACAGAAGTTGTTACCAAGTTGGAACAGGAGAAGACTTTTGATTGGCCCACTGCCAAGAAGGTGAACAGGTGGAAATCCAAGCTGAAAGGATAGCAAAGATATTTTCAAATGTAACAACAAATTTTGTTCAGACTTTGCATACATACTGCCACCCGTGTTCTATTTTAATATTGTTTTCTATCAGTTGTAAAATTTGTTGCAAGGATTTTGTAAATCTTTCCCATGTAGTATGTAGCTTGTTGCATCCTTAGTTATAAAAGGATTCCAAGACTACTGGGAAAGGGATAGCCATTTTCATTTGGAAATACAAGTTCAAGTTGTAAAAGACTCTGGTTTAAAACCAATATATTTTGAGTAGGGTTTTGAAATTTATCATTGAATGTAATAGCAACTTTTGATCATGAATACAAATGAAATCCATTAATAGTCTCTAAAATATATGATGAGCATTTTGTCTTCATTATTGTGTTATGAATTTTATTTAAATTAAATTCTCAAGGAATATTCAATTTATACATCTGTTAGGCAGATTTTGAAATTGTTTTAGGGTTCTTTCAAGGAAAGTTTAAAATTGCCTTAGGGTTGTTTATGTGAGATTCAAGGTTTATAATGAATTTGATGAATTAAGTTGTCACATGTATGAAGGTAGGCATATAAGGTATATCTATTTTTGTGTCAGATCTGTCGTTGTTTTAAGTTCTTGTTCATGAGCAATTGGTTATGAATATTTATAAGTGACTCCATACCCTAGGATAAAACACTGGTCTATTTTCCATAGAAATAGTTGACTATCACTATTAAAATTGATCTTTATCTCTATGTTTTGATCTGTCAAATAAATGTTGCAGAGGTCGATCCTTGTAATTCCATTCATATCTGCTAGAATAATTCCATGATTTGATTATTCTAAGCTAGAAGGCTATTCCCGCCTGAGTTTATGGAGCTCAAAGTGTAGAGGGTTTGAAAACCCCATTTCTGTCATTCTATATCTTGCTTGATCAGTGTCTGGGATAAATAGAGCAAGCTCGTTGAGAGTTTTTCATATGTTAGCAATAAAAGGAACTAACAGAAAATGATGACTCTACTGGGGACTTTCAAGGAATGTGTGTGAAGGTTAGTTTGAAAATCCTATTTCATATATATCAATTCCTTGAAATCCAGTTTTTGAAATCACAAATTGTGTCATATCCTTTAATATCATTGTTGAAGTGAAATTTTTTTTATTATTCCCAAAACCTTTTGGGTGGCGACTCTTAGTGATTTGTTATAGTGTTTCTAAGGGGAACATTAGTAGATCAAGTGTATGAAATTTCATTTTAAGGTAGGATGAGGAATGTGAAGACAAACACAAAGAATCACTCTCAAGCAACATCAAAGAGTGATGTTTCTAAAAGTTCTAGAAAGAACCATTCTAGGAAGGGAGAATCTTATAACAACACCTCTTGGAAGCCTAGATCTATAGGTCCAAGTTAGTCCTTAGGTACCATTCCTGAGAAAGAAATTACCGAACCTTTGAATCTTGAGTCTGACACCCCGGGTTATTTTGAGGATATATTTAACCCTAGACCAAAGAGTGTATATCAAGAAAAGGGGGAAACATCCTCTTATTTCAAGGGTATCCCTTATGAATGGGTTGAAAACCAAAAGGGAGATAATCTGATGAATATATATGATTCTTCTAGTTCTGATATTGAAGAAGTTCTTAGGGATAATAACCTTTTGAAAATGGAATTGGATGAACTCTTACTTATCAAACAGAAGAATGATGAGGCTAGAGAAGAAAAAATTATAAATGCCATCACTGAGAGAGAAAATTTGAAGAAGTGGGTTTCCCAATTAAAATTGGCAGCTCAGGGTGCAAATGAGGGATTTCGTGGTTTGAAAAAAGAAATTTTTGGAGATGTGGACACCCTGAGAAAAGAATGCCAAGAAAGAGAACACCTGCTTAAGAAAAGTGATTCTCGAGATACAGGCCTTGCGGTGAGGCAAGTCATAAATTATGAATGTCAAAATCCTCCTAAATCTCAAAAATCTGCACAAGATGTATCAACAACTATACTAGACAAACAGATGTTGATAAAGGAAAACAAAAGCTTACTGGTGTTGAATTTTTTGAGCCTAAAATTGAACAATGTGTATCTCAGGATATGTTTTCACTTGATATGGAGATAGAGAGGGCTAGAAAGACCAAAGATGATATTACAAGACAATTGGAAAATGCTGAATTAGAAGCTACCGCTACAGAGATGAAAAGAATGATTGCTTTTTTGGATTCTACAACTAACACCAATGCAAAAAATGATAGTGTTGCAGTTACTCAAATCATGCCTATAAATACCTCTAGTATTCATAATACTAGTAGTAATAGGAATACCTAGACATATGGTATAGCTCAAGGAGGTGCATCACAACTAGGAGGGAGTGGATTGAACAATACTGGTGGTCAACAAAATGTAGGCATTGGTAATAGTGGCCAAAATATTGGTACTAACTTTCAGAGAAGACCTATTCATTTAGAAAGATATAGGCAACTAGTGTTTTTTGATGGTATCCTTGGCCAACCAAATCCTATTCCAAACGAGATCAGAGATAAGATTCCCAAATTCAGTGGGAATAATGCTATAACTGGTGAGGAGCATCTAAAAGTTTTCATGGATATAATGAATGATTATGAGATTGAAGATGAAGATGCTATGATGAAATTGTTTGCGCAGTCTCTGATTGAGGATGCAAGAGATTGGTACCAAGGTTTGCCTGATAATAGTATTTACTCATGGGATGAATTTGTGAGAAGTTTCAAGGAACAGTATGGTGACAAGATAAACTCTGGTTTTATGTTGAATGAATTCAACAACTTGAAATTTTTTGCAAATGAAGGCATTGCTGAATTCAACATTAGATTTCAAAAGGCTATGTATAAATTATTCCAAGTGTTAATATTGGATGAAAATGTATGCCTCACCACATACTGTAATGCTTTAGATGGGAAGACAACTTATTTTCTTAGAGATAAAGATCCACAGACTATGAGAGAGGCATATAAGTTGGCCATAAACATAGAAAGCAATAGAAGAGCTTCTGGAAAGCTTGGAAAACGGGATGACAATAGACTCTGGAAAGAGTAAAAAACACAGTCAAATAAGAATCCCAAAGAAGAAGATAAAATGGATACATTGGTAAGTGTGGTGAAAGATCTTGCTGCTAAGGTAGACAAAAATGAAAAGGGGTTTCAAAATAATAGGCCACAGTATCAAAGGAAAGATAAGCCTTACAGACTGCAAGATTTTCCTTATAAAACTCAGTAGAAGGATGGAAAACTTGTTCCAGAAGAACAAACTAATCCTAAGAAAAAAGACATCCCTAATCCATTGAAAAAAAACAATGCACATAATGTAGAAAATTCTCCCTGGTGCATGGCCTGTAATATACCTCATTCCCCTTATCAATGTGCAGTAGCTCAGGGCATGGTGGAGCCACGTGAAAATATTGGAACTCAAGAAAGCCAGAATGAGAAAAAACCTGCAATAAACATGTGTGCACTTACTATTGAAGATGACAATGGAAGCTCAGAGGAAGATCCAGAAGAAAATATGCCAATCATAGTAAATGGTACAAACACTAAATTAGAACATGTTAAATTTGGAATGCCTAATGATGAGGAGATAAGGTTTCTTACTATTGCTGCTATGACACAGGCAAGAAGTTCATATCAGCTTAGGAATAGAAAGGTTGATCAAAGTGGGAACCAGTCCGGTTCACTTTTTATCATAGAAGTCATAGATGAAGAGTCTACACATGATGTGGAAAAAAAAAGGGAAAGATAGAAAAGGATGAACTAAAGGACACTCTGGTTAAGGAAAATAAAATTACCCCTGCTAATGAACAAAAAAAAAGACAGTTGAAAGAAGCTAGAGGTAAAATTTCTTCTGAAAATATCATAAACTTTCCAAGTTTTGACATGAAACAAGCTTTATCCCAAATGAAGGTATCTATCCCTCTAATTGAGATGTTCAAAATCAAAGAGCATCAAGAAGCTTCTTTCTCACTACTATCTGCTTTACTTGATATACATGATACTGTTGCTTTGAATGATGAATTAAGGGGGAAGCAAGAAGAAAAGGATGAAATCCCAATCTTTCTAGGAAATGTAATTATCCAAGAGCCAGATCAGATTGATCCTTTTTTATCTAAAATTGCTCACAAATAATATGCTACTAAAAAATTGTATGATGGATTCAGGAGCTGCTGCTAATGTGATGAATTAAACTGTCATGAAACAATTGGGTCTAGAAGTGGATACTGCTTTTGGTAAATGTTATTCCATGGACAACAAGGAAGTACCTATAGTAGGAAATTTACAAGGATTAGAGGTAAAACTTGCTGCATACTCCGAGGTCACTTTTAAAGTAGATGTTGTGGTTGTGGATTCACCACTTCATTATGGCATGCTTTTATCAAAGCAGTGTGCTGCAACTATTGGAGGACATGTACAATTGGATTTGTCCTTTGCTACTTTTTCTGTTAATGGAAAAGAAGCAAAACTATTTGTGTAGTAGGAAAAGGGAATGTAAGATTGGAAAAGGATGTAATAGGTTTTGGTTATGTTTATGATGTGTTGATTTACTTAAACCTACTTTACATTTAATTGAAGTTTGTATTGAAATGTGTATTAAGAGGAAAATAAGATATTCCACCTTTATCCTCAAATGCACAAATGAAAGATCCAAGTTGATCAACCAAAAAGAGGGATTAATGCACAAGTGAATCAACCATTTGGAAATGAAAACAAAGAAGGAGATCTTAAATTATGTTAATTGACAATGTAGATATGATAGATGACAGTAATTGAAAAGGATGAGAAGAAAAACCAACCTTAAAGAATTGTAGATCAAAGAATGTTGTTTTCTGAGGTCTGTACTCTGTTTCTGGAAAATCTGAAGTATGATCCAGAACCGGAATGCAGAGACAAACAAAACCTAGAAATATTTTTCTGATCCCACATCGTCTTATGAAAAAGTTCAACCTTGACCCACAAATGTCACCCCTGACCAAATAATCTCAACCCTGACCTGCACAACCTCGACAAAAAATCTGTTCACGGAGCCTGAAAGAAAGACAAAAAGGGTATCCAGATCTGAGTCCAAATCTGCAGTCGAAAACCTGTACCTACAAGAAAAAGAGGTTTGTTTGTTGTGGGGGATGGGTTTGCCTTGGTCAAACCCTAGTTTTGGAATTAACCTCAAATATATGTAATTGAATTTGCAGAAGTAAACAAAGTAAATGCATAAATTCACCTTGCTTGTAAAAGTCCTTGTAGAGGATTTGAATCCTTGAATCCAAAAGTAGGCACCAAAGTATGGAATGTGGGATATAGGATGTCTTCAATCAATTGCTTGTAGATCTCCAACATGAAATCTTGAATGGGTTCTTGAATATGAAGAGGCTTGCAAGAAGGCGGATGGAGAGCTCACCAAAAGGGCACTATGTGGCTTGAATCCTTCAATGGCCTTGCATGGATCTCTTTGAATGCTTGAAGGCTTGATGGTGGATGAATCCTTGCTACAAATCTCGCCTGATTGCTTTCTTGAATCTTCACTTGATGATGTTTCTTAATTGCTCAAGGATGCTTAGGCTTTCATAGAGGACTTAGAGAAAATGAGGGGAGAAAGGCTCCCTTTTATATCAAATTAGGGCACAATATTCTAAGGAGGCCAACATAGGAGAATTAAATTCTCATTCAATCCTTTACCCATAGGAGAGGACCTAATTTAAATATAATTTAGGAGTCACCAATTCAGAACCCGAAACAACCGACCCGAAAGTAGGAAATAACTTTTTGCAAAGACCGACATCCAAAAACTGTGGGACCCTGAGATTTGAACCCTGGGTCAAGGTCAAGGTCAACCTTGACCTAGGTCAGGGTTGAGGTCAACATAGACCCAAAAGGTTGACTCTAACCTTGAGGTCAAAGACCTCAAATCTGCAGTCCAGGATGCAAAAATCAGGTTGGAAAGAAGTGGAAAGAGAGGCAGAACAGGGGGAAAGCCAGGTCAAAGTTAGGAACCCATTCAAGGTGCTTGATATGACCCCAAACCACTTACTTGGAAGGCTAAACCAGTATACCATGGAAGTGCTTCCATTTTCTGACTATACATTTAGCCCCCACTTTAGCAAGAGTATGGACTCAACGCAAACTCTTGGTAAAGGAAATCATAGAGAAAAGACAATCTTATTGGAATCAAGAGGGACAAAGAAATCCTCAAGCCCCTAAGGGACTTAAGTCTTTATATCCCCTAAGATCACGATAGGAGAGACACCACATTAAAGAGAGAAAAAGAGAGAGGGTGTGATTATCTTTCCCAATGAGAACTTATGTCCCATTGTGAATCACACAAGAAAATTGCGTAACTGGAAAGATAGAGTTGAACTGCCTAGTGAATGTGGCTACTCACTAGTCAACCCATCAGGGAGATTTTTTCTTAAAGGGATCAAAAACATTGTAAATTGAAAACTGTCGGGATCAAGGAATCCGTATAATTTTAAACTGGAGGGATCAAGAGATCCTAAAAAGGAAAATGACCATGCTTTAAGGATTAGTTTTTGATCCATAAAGGGAAAAAGTTTTTTATTCTTGAAAGCTATTTTGAACGTGCATGTGTGCAAAAAGTGAGTAGAGTGTATGCCCCCACGTTAAAGTCATTGCTAACACTTTAACAGGAGCAATGGCTTTAATGGAAACATAAATAACTCTACGGAGTACGTTTCCACTAGGAGATGCCCCCAAACAAAGACAACTCAAGGGAAATAAGACATAAACATACACAAGAACACAAAAGGGATCTACCTACTGTGGGGTCAGTATGATCATAAGATAACATGTACATATGAATATTATATTGTTGCAAATGAATTGACATCATTCCCCAAGGAAATTAGAACTACAATCACAATGGAGGAAAGAAAACTTGAGGGTTACGAAGAAGAATATTTTCGGATCACAACCTGGAGACCAAAAAGAATTAGTCCTACCATGTCGCAGGTCCAAGCAAATTATACAAGGAAAACATTTACGAACAATAGCACAAGTACAACATAACATGAAACATCATATAGAAGAGTAAAGATACTTATAGAAGAATTGTGCAACAGGTTTGATTCCTTTATCACCTTGCACCAAAGAAGTAACAAGGGTCGTATAAAAGAATCTAACAAAGATTTAGCAAATACATTACGGGAGAAGCACAACACAACATGCAAACACAAAAGGGGCTACCATAAAAGATAAGCCAATCAAGTACATTTCTGACCCTCCCCATCTTGATTTATGTTATTGATGGAAGGTGGGAAACTCGCAAGAGGGACTATATCCACTACAGTAGGAATGATAGCCAGTTCCAAACAAGGATCCTCTTGAGAATCACAATGCTCAATACTAGGTGTAATTGATAACTGAGTTGAACGCATATGAGGTAGATCAATATCAAGATCAATGGTCTCATATTCATCACTAAGATAATTAGGATCATTGAGAGTGTCCTCCTCATCAAGGTTGATTGAAATGGGATCTAAGATGCGAATAGGATCATCATACTCATTAATCTTAACATCTTTGTGAATATTAACATCCAATGCATCAGGCATGGGTTGATCAAAAGAAGGTAAGGAGTTACAAATAACAGAAGCATGAGCTCTATCATTAGCTCTACGCTTCTTACAATGTTCATTAACAGATTTTTTACGTTTAGCTTTGTTTGGCATATTTTGAGAACTGGGAGGAATGACAATAGGTTCCTTCACAGGTTCTATGGGAGGATTCTCAATAGATTGTAATGAAACATTAGAAGTTTTATTAGTAGAATTAGAAGTAATTGATAAAGGAGGTATTGTGGGAGTAGGAAAAAGACCACGGTTGGAATCTATCTGAGGCATGCTTAACTCAGCAATTTTGTGATGTTTGTAAGCTTGGTATGAGTGAAAGAGATGATTAGGGTGAGGAGGACATGAGTTAGGTAATGAGGGAAAAAAGAAATTGAGAGTATCACAATCTCTAGGCCTAGAAGGTTGATACAAACTATGATTAATCATTTTGAATTCTCCATTATGAATGAACTTAAGACATTTATGAATAGGATAAGCGATAGCATGCATAGAAGCTATCCAAGGTAAACCAAATTTGATTTGAAATTGATCAGAACTAGGGATGATGATGAAGGTAGTATCTACAACTTTACCACATAGTTCAACAAGTAAGTTAATAGAACCAAGTGCAGGATAAAGGTAGTATCTACAACTTTACCACATAGTTCAACAAGTAAGTTAATAGAACCAAGTGCAGGATAAAGAAAACCTTTACATTTTTGGATCCATGCATCAGATGGATGATAACAATCACGTTGTAGGCCTTTCATAAAGAGATTTTCCTCAGTAATGACATTTATTAAAGATGTGGGATCAACTAGACAACCACGAGTAGGTATCTTAGAAATCCTAGCATAGATATAAAGGGGACCATCGGAAGCCTTAATTGTTTCAGAATCATCAAAGGTAATTAAATGTTCCCTAGGTCGCTTATCCTTAATTTGTTTTTGGGGTTTAGGTAGAATTGGAAGTGAAAGTGGAGGTGAAGGATCTTGAACAATAGGTTGAGATGAAACAACACCCTCCACATGATTCACAATGTGATTAAGATCATCCATCTTTGAATCATAAACAATATCCATAGAAGATGGTTGAGCTATAGTATTAGTATCATGTGTCGGTAAAGGATTCGTATAGATTGGAAGGTTTTGATTAGGAGGAGAAATAAATTTATTCCCATTACTATCAAAATTATCAATAGTCAAACCCTTGGAATTAATTAAATCTTGAATTTTATAATTTAGAGAGTAACATTTTTTGGTATCATGGCTATTCTGGCGATGGTATTGACTGAAAGCTTGAGAATCAAAAGATTTTTAAGCTATCGTGGTGGGAAGAAGAGGTCAAATAGGAGGCAAGATAATCATACTAGCACTTAACAACCTACTCATTATAGAATGCAAAGTTTTAGAGAGAGGAGTAAACGTACGATTCATATGAAAAGCAGTGGATGTAGAAGTGGCATTGTTGGATGTAATTGCAACTTGATTAGAAACCATATTCATCTATTTATTAATCTTGACATAGTTGTTAGGTTTCTGAAATTTATTAGGATTAAGATCATTGTCACTCTTATCAACTGGAACAGGAGCCATTGGAGTGTTTCTCTCAAACCAACTCACTTGTAATTGATAATGGTGAAGTGCTGCACACAGTTGTTGAAAGGAAGTAAATTCAGTAAGCAGAATCTTATCTCTAATATCATTTTGTAAATTTGAAATAAACATATGTTGAATATCAATATCAAGAACAGGATAGGAAATCTGAGCATACAAATGCTTAAATCTACCAATAAAATCAGTTAATTTTTCCTTAATGTTTTGTTTACAATGCATTAAATCAGATAAGGACACTTGTGGACCAATGTTATTTTGAAATTGTTGGATAAAATCATTGGCAATTTTAGGTAAAGAATCAATGGAATAAGGAGGTAAAGAAAAATACCATTGTAAAGCTTTATCTCAAAAAGTTCTAGCAAACAATTTAGCTAAAATCCTATGGTCATGAGCATAATCACTACAAAGGATTTGGAATGTTTTAACATGAGTGACAGGATCACCTTTACCATTGTAATTCTCAAAATGAGGCATATCGGCTCGCTGAGGGACAGTAGCACGAATGATGTCTAGGGATAAAGGACTACCCATATCACACATAGGAATGCTAAATTTGGATTGAGTTAAAGATGAAAGTTGTTGTTGTAAAGATGACACAGTTTGAGCCAAACTAATAATTGTGGAATCATTAGAGGAAACAGGTCTCATAAAAATATTAGGAATACTAGGAAAAGTATAGGAAGCAACAGGAATAGAAGACACAACTGGTGGAATATTGGGAACCATAGTTGGAAGAGGATTATTATAAGTAAAAGACACACTATGATATGAAGGTTGTGAGGTAGGTAAAGATATCGACAGAGCACTCACATGAATAGATGCAGTTGGGAGAGATGTGGTCATCAAAGGAGGAGTATAAGTAGGAATGCTAGGTAAAGGAACAAAAGGAGGTACTTTACTAGAGACAATAGGTGTGAATCCTAACTCTTGAGCTTCTTGGGCTAAAGGTTTACCATTTGAATGCACAAGATGAGTAAGACCACGCAAGAAATTAACACCTTGACCATTATCACGAAGGAATTTATTAAGGGCCTCTATAGCTTGGATGGAATCTTGATTATGTTTTTCTTGGATAAGCCAATTTCCCATTTTATCAAGTTCGGTTGAAAGTTTTTGCACTTGTTTAGGAGGAAATCTTAAAGTGTCATCTTCATCATGAGATGAGTGAGAAGAATTATGCTCCATAGAAGGATTGGAATCATGAGTTATCAAATTATCATCTAGGATCCTAAGGAAAGGGGAGGAAGACTCAGGATCAAAGGAACCCATAAGTCTACGACTTCTTCTAATCGGGATACTATAAGTAGGACTAGAAGTGGTAAAGCTCATACACCAATGTAAATGTAAATGAACAAACACAAGATTTTGATTTATTAATTTTAAATATAATTGAAAGAACATGCAAGATCTAACATAAACATGTAAATCTAACATCAACAAGAAAGAGTTGTCTATCGCGGGTTCACCAAAATGTAGGATCTAAAATTGGTGTTGAACACGGGGTCTTCTAGATGATATGAATTGCGCATGAAAAGAGACCCTAAGTCCAATTTTAGTCTAATACACTTAATTATTATGATAAAGAATTGAGAATACTTGTAAAGAAATAATGAGTAAAATACCTACCTCATATCATAGCAGATCTGAAGAGTGTTGTTTTTTGGGGTTCGTATTCTATTTCTGGAAAATTTGAAGTATGTTCAAGAACCAAAATGTAGAGACGAACAAAATCCAGAAATATTTTTCCGATCTGAAACCATCTTATGAAAAATATTGACCTTGACCCACAAATGTCACCCCTGACCCAATAATCTTAACCCTAACCTGCACAGCGTCGACATAAAATCTTTTCGCGGAGCCTGAAAGAAAGCCGAAAAGGGTATCCAGATCTGAGTCCAAATCCACAGTCTTGAACCTATACCTACAAGAAAAAGAGGTTTGTTTGTTGTGGGGGAGGGGTTTGCCTTGGTCAAACCCAAATTTTGGAATTAACCTCAAATATATGTAATTGAATTTGCAGAAGTAAACAAAGTAAATGCATAAATTTACCTTACTTGTAAAATTCCTTTTGGAGGATTCGAATCCTTGAATCCACAGGTAGGCACCAAAGTATGGAATGTGGAATATAAGATGTCTTCAATCAATTTCTTGTAGATCTCCAACGCCAAATCTTGAATGGGTTCTTGATTATGAAGAGGCTTGGAAGAAGGCGGATGGAGAGATCACCAAAAGGGCACTATGTGGCTTGAATCCTTTAATGGACTCCCATGGATCTCTTTGAATGCTTGAAGGCTTGATGGTGGATGAATCCTTGCTTCAAATCTTGCTTGATTGCTTTCTTGAATCTTCACTTGATGATGTTTCTTAATTGCTCAAGGATGCTTAGGCTTTCATAGAGGACTTAGAGAAAATGAGGGGAGAAAGGCTCCCTTTTATATCAAATTAGGGAACAATCTTCTAAGGAGGCTAACATAGGAGAATTGAATTCTCATTCAAGTCTTTACCTATAGGAGAGGACCTAAGTTAAATATAATTTAGGGATCACCGATTCAGAACCCGAAACAACCAACTCGGAAGCGAGAAATAACTTTTTGCAAAGACCGACATCCGAAAACTGTGGGACCCTGAGATTTGAACCCTGGGTCAAGGTCAAGGTTGAACTTGACCTAGGTCAGGGTCGAGGTCAACCTTGACCTAGGTCAGGGTCGAGGTTGACATAGACCCAAAAGTTTGATCCTGACCCTGAGGTCAAAGACCTTAGATCTGCAGTCCAGGATGCAAAAATCAGGTTGGAAAGAAGTGGAAAGAGAGGCAGAACAGGGGGAAAGCCAGGTCAAAGTTAGGAACCCATTCAAGGTGCTTGATATGACCCCAAACCACTTCATCAGAAGGCTAGACCAGTCTACCATGGAATTGCTTCCATTTTCTAACTATACATTTAGCCCCCACTTTAGCAAGAGTATGGACTCAATGTAAACTCTTGGTAAAGGAAATCATAGAGAAAAGAAAATCTTATTGGAATCAAGAGGGACAAAGAAATCCTCAAACCCCCAAGGGACTTAAGTCTTTATCAACCCTAAGATCACGTTAAGAGAGACACCACTTTAAAGAGAGAAAAAGAGAGAGGGTGTGATTATCTTTCCCAATGAGAACTTATGTCCCATTGTGAATCACACAAGAAAAATGCGTAACTGGAAAGATAGAGTTGAAGGTTTTGATTAGGAGGAGAAACAAATTTATTCCCATTACCATCAAAATTATCAACAGTCAAAGCCTTGGAATCAATTAAATCTTGAATTTTATGCTTTAGAGAGTAACATTTTTCGGTATCATGGCCATTCTAGCGATGGTATTGACAGAAAGATTGAGAATCCAAAGATTTTGAAGCTATCATGGTGGGAAGAAGAGGTCGAATAGGAGGCAAGGTAATTATACTAGCACTTAACAACCTACTCATTATAGAATGAAAAGTTTTAGAGAGAGGATTAAACGTATGATTCATACGGAAATCAGTGGATGCAGAAGTGGCATTGTTGGATGTAACTGCAACTTGATCAACAACCGTATTCGTCTGTTTATTAATCTTGACATATGTTGAATATCAATATCAGGAATAGGATAGGAAATCTGAGCATACAAATACTTAAATCTACCAATAAAATCAGTCAATTTTTACTTAATGTTTTGTTTACAATGCATTAAATTGGATAAGGACACTTGCGGACCAATGTTATCAACAAGAAAGAGTTGTCTATCACGGGTTCACTAAAATGTAGGATCTAAAATTGGTGTTGAACATGGGGTCTTCTAAATGATATGAATTGCGCATGAAAAGAGACCCTAAGTCCAATTTTAGTCTAATACACTTAATTATTATGATAAAGAATTGAGAATAATTTTAAAGAAATAAGGAGTAAAATACCTACCTCATATCATAGCAGATCTGAAGAATTTTGTTTTCTGGGGTCCGTTTTCTGTTTCTGGAAAATCTGAAGTATGATTTGAAATCAGAACGCAAAGACGAACAAAACCCACAAATATTTTTCTGATCCAACTCCGTCTTATGAAAAAGGTCAAACTTGACCCACAAATTTCACCCTTGACCCAATAATCTCGACGTTGACCTGCACAGCCTCGACAAAAAATATGTTCACGGAGCCCGAAAGAAAGATGAAAAGGGTATCCAGATCTGAGTCCAAATCTGCAGTCCTGAACCTGTACCTACAATAAAAAGAGGTTTTTTTGTTGTGGGGGAGGGGTTTTCCTTGGTCAAACCCCTATTTTGGAATTAGCCTCAAATATATGTAATTGAATTTGCAGAAGTAAACAAAGTAAATGCATAAATTCACCTTGCTTGTAAAATTCCTTGTGGAGGATTCGAATCCTTGAATCCACAAGTATGCACCAAAGTATGGAATGTGGAATATAGGATGTCTTCAATCAATTTCTTGTAGATCTCCAACACCAAATCTTGAATGAGTTCTTGATTATGAAGAGGCTTGGAAGAAGGCAGATGGAGAGATCACCAAAAGGGCACTATGTGGCTTGAATCCTTCAATGGCCTCCCATGGATCTCTTTGAATGCTTGAAGGCTTGATGGTGGATGAATCCTTGCTTCAAATCTTGCTTGATTTCTTTCTTGAATCTTCACTCGATGATGTTTCTTAATTGCTCAAGGATGCTTAGGCTTTCATAGAGGAATTAGAGAAAATGAGGGGAGAAAGGCTCCCTTTTATATGAAATAAGGGCACAATCTTATAAGGAGGCCGACATAGGAGAATTAAATTTTCATTCAAGCCTTTACACTTAGGAGAGGACCTAAGTTAAATATAATTTAGGAATCACCGATTCGGAACCCGAAACAGCTGACCCAAAAGCGGGAAATAACTTTTTACAAAGACTGACATTTGAAAACTGTGGAACCCTGAGATTTGAACCCTGGGTCAAGGTTGAGGTCAACATAGACCCAAAAGGTCAACCATGACCCTGAGGTCAAAGACCCTAGATCTGCAGTTTAGGATGCAAAAATTAGGTTGGAAAGAAGTGGAAAGAGAGGCAAAATGGGGGGAAAGCCAGGTCAAAGTCAAGAATCCATTCAATGTGCTTGATATGACCCCAAACCACTTAATCAGAAGGATAAACTAGTATACCATGGAAATGCTTCCATTTTGTGACTATACACTATTGCGAGAGCCTAGATCTCTAGTTGATGTTGAAAAAATTAAACCGAACACGCTGAATTGCTTTCTGGATGTAGATATGCATAATTTCAAGGTTGAAAAGGTTCAACCATAGTTGAAAAACACAGATCCCATAATAGAAGAATTACAATTACAATAGCATGGACTGTGGCAAATTTATTTTGATGGAGCATTCTCTAGAGGAGGGTCAGGAGCTGGTGTACTATTTTTCTCTCCATCAGGTATTACTTTCAATTACTCATTTATGCTATCCTTTCAATGTACAAACAGTACAGCTGAATATGAGGCATTATTGTTGGGATTAGAAATAGAAATCAAGCATGAAATTAAGTTATTAAGAGTTTTTGGTGATTCAGAGCTATCCATATCCCAAATTAGATCAAAATATGTTGCTAAAAATGATAGGCTAAAATAGTATAAGCATGCTGTATGGGATAGCATTGAATTCTTTGATGCATTTTCCATTGACTGGATAGAGAGATCTAAGAATATCATGGAATATTTTTTGGCTAATGTGGCCTTGAAAAATGATGATTTAACACTAGAAGGAGTATCTGTTGTGGAAACCAAGACTAGGCCTGCCATTCCTGATAATGCATATAATTGGCTGGTTTTTGAAAGTGATGAAGATATCCTTAATTTAATTCAATGTGTGGATAATTATGAAGGGCAAGTCATTGACTGTAATAATTTGATAGAGATTATTGATGGGAAAGAAACCATATTTGGAAATGAAATTATGCAGTTGCAAACAAATGAAATCCCTAAAGGACTAACTCAATTAGAGGGATTGTTTACTGATAATGATAGTCACATGTGCCAAAAGTCTACAACCAAATTGGATGAATTTGAGGAGGTAAACTTGGGATAAAAGTGTGATTCTAAGATTGTATATATTGGAAAGAAGTTGGCTCCTCATGTGAGAATAAATTTGATTAGCTTGCTGAAAATATTTAAACATGTTTTTGCTTGGTCTTATGAAGACCTTAAGGCTTATAGGGAAGATCTCTTTCAACATGAAATTCCATTAAAAGATGATATTAAGCCTTTTAGACAAAAACAGAGGCCAATCAATCCTTTGCTGGCCCCCAAAATGCAACAAGAGTTGACAAAGCTCAGAGAGGGTGGGATCATAAAGCCAATCAGACATTCTTCTTGGGTGTCCAATTTAGTCCCAGTCAGAAAGAAAAATGGAGACATCCGGCTATGTGTTGATTTCAGAAACCTCAATGTAGCTTCTCTAAAAGATAATTATTCTTTGCCTAACATGGAGGCAATGCTACAAAGAGTTACTGGCTGTGATTTGCTATCTATGATGGATTTTTTTTCTGGTTACAACTAGGTGCTAGTTCAAGAATCTAAACAATTTAAGACAACTTTTACTACCCCACGGGGCACATATGTTTATGTAAGAATGCCATTTGGCATGATGAATGCAGGAGCTACTTTCCAAAGAGCCATGGATGTGGCTTTTAAGGAGTTTGTAAATATAATTATGGTAATGTATCAAGATGATTTAACTGCATATTCCCAAAAGGTTGAGGATCATTGTAAATACTTGGAAAAGATTTTTACTAAAGCCTTGGAGTATGGGATTTCATTAAATCCAAAGAAGTGTCACTTTGTTGTGACAGTAGGTAAGTTATTGGGGCATATAGTGTCCAAAGAAGGTGTTAGGATTGATCCTGAAAGAGTGGAAGCCATTAACAAAGTCTTGCCCCCAAAAAATATCAAAGGTGTTCAGCCTTTCCTTGGGAAAGTAAATTTTGTAAGGATGTTCATTGCAAACTTTGCTGAAATAGTAAAACCCATTGTTAAATTACTAACGAAAAATGCTAAGTTTGAATGGGATAAGGATGCTTAGTCAGCTTTTGATGAGATAAAGGTAGCTATTCAACAAGCACCTGTATTAAGATCTCCAGATTATGAAAAGCCTTTTTCTATATTTTCTTTTGCTTCATTCCATACAATTGTTGCAGTACTTTTGCAGAAGGATGATGAAGGTTTTGATCATCCCATAACATTTTTCAGTAAGTCTCTGCAAGCAACATAACTTAATTATGAGATAATGGAGAAACAAGCATATGCATTGGTCAAAGTAGTTAAGGTTTTTAGACCTTATCTAGTTTGTGCAAAAATAATTGCTTATGTGCCAAATGCTACAGTGAAAGATATATTGTCTTAGTCTGAATTTATTGGAAAAAGGTGTAGATGGATCAACAGGATCCAAGAATTTAATCTGGAAATTCAAGTCGCCAAATTGGTAAGAGGTTTGTGTTTGGCCAAGCTAATGATTGACACAAACATTGAGTTGGACCAAGTCAATGATGTACAGACAATAAATATGAATTTGACTAGTATAGAATTGCAGCCATAGTATACTAATATTGTGTTTTTTCTAAAAAAAGGGTAAACGTCTAGAACATATGTCAGATAGTCAAAAAAGGACTCTGAAGTTGTAGGCTCAAAGGTATGTCTTGATACAAGGTGATTTATTTTGGAAGAATAGGGGTGGAATTTTATTATTTTGTTTGGATGAATCACAATCTAAAAGAGTCTTGAATGAAATGCATAATGGTGTGTGTGGGGGGCATTATTCTGCCAAGACCACAACTCACAAAATAATCAGAGTTGGATTCTATTGGCCATGTCTTTTCAAAGATACTCAGAAGTTTGTACAGAGGTGTGAACCCTGCCAAAGGTTTTCTTCTAAGATGAAATTTTTAGGAGCTTTGTTTTTAAATCCTATGACTGTTGAAGCACCTTTTACCCAATGCGGCCTTGATTTTATTGGTGAATTCACAGAAATATCTAGTGAAGGCCATAGTTGGATTCTTGTGGCTACAGATTATTTCACAAAATGGATAGAGGTAGTTCCATCAAAAAGGGCTACCAGTAAGGTAGTAATAGATTTCTTGATGGATAATGTTCTGACAAAATTTGGTGTGCCCACTAAGTTAATCATGGACAATGCCATGTGTTTTAGATCTGAGGAGTTTAAGGACTTTTGTGAAGACTATGGCATTATTGTATCTTATTCCTCATCATATCATCCTCAAGAAAACGTACAAGCTGAGTCCAGCAACAAAAGCATCATGAAAATCATTAAGAGGATTTTGGAGAAAAATAAAAAGTCTTGGCATTCAAAATTGAAGTTAGCCCTCTGGGCTGACAGGGTAACAATGAAAAGAGAAATAGGGGTGTCCCATTTTGAAATGGTCTATGGAACTCAGGCAAGATTGTCTTTAAATAATTTGTTACCTATGTATAAATTTATGCAAGAATAAGAGTTTGAAGAACAAGAACCCGTGATGGAGAGAATGGATCAATTGGTGCAACTGGAAGAAATAAGAGCAGAGGCACATAAAATAAATATGAAGCTCCAACAACAGTCCAAGTAATTGTTTGAAAAAGAGCAATTGAAAGAAAATTTTAGATAAATGATATGGTGCTTCAGTGGAATGCTAGGAAAGAAGAGAAGGGCAAACATGGTAAATTTGAATCATTATGGATGGGCCCCTTTGTAGTCCAGGAATTTCATGGTCAAGATTATTATTTTCTGGAAGACCCTAATGGTGAGATACAGGAATTTCTAGTACATGGACAATTCCTGAAACATTATTTCTCATAAATTTCTTTTTCCATGCACGGTAGAATAGGTTTCCCTATTTTAGTTTGGTTTTGTTGTGTGTGCATGTATAGTTTTGCTTCAGTTTGTGTTCTATCTCCCATAGTTTTGGTTTCTAATGTTAATCTTGCAATTAACTTTCCCCAGTTGGAGCCATTGTTAGCACTGTTTATTGAAAATTTTCAAATTCCAATCTTTGACAATTTTCCCATGTCTTTTGGTTCAAAATCCATCTATCTTCATGCCAAAAAGTCAAATTATGGTTAAGTTTTCAAAAATGCCTTGTTTCAAGATTAACCGCACAGTCATGATGGCTTTTAAAGTATCTTTCTAAGTGAGTGAGTGAGCTACGAGTCATTTAGGGTTGAATTACGTAGTCACGGTCATGTTTGGATGAGCTAAGTTAACAATGTGAGTGAACGACATGGTCATTTTAATGTGTTAATCGCGTAGTCGGGATATCTTCTTAATGTCAGGTTGTTATTTAGCAACTGAGCGAGTTGAAACAATTTGTTTGTTGTTCACTCGCAAAGGTCTAAGTCCTTTGTTAAAAATCTCAGCGAGCAATTAAGTTTTGGTGTATCACGTAGTCGCGGTGATCTTATGTCTTTAATTTTTGGGTCTGCGACTGAGCGAGTAATATAAAGTGAAGTCTAGTCATTCACTCAAGCTAAATTTTTGTTCATATCTTTTGATCTCGCGAGTGCACGAGGAAGTCAGGTTATAAGTGTCACTCACTCGTTCGATTTCTAACTAATGTTCTTTTTGCAGTGCAAGTAAGTGATGGATTATGTTTTGGCCATCAGATGGTTCTAGTCGCTCAGTAGCGCAGGAAGTTTTCAAGGTTTTGAAGTGCGCAAGTGTGTGACTAAAGAAATCATGTTGGTTACCACTCACTTGCAGATGAAGTATTGATTAAAGTTTTGAGCCCGCAAGTGCGTGATGAAGGAAATTGGAGATTGTCGCTCAGTCGCTCATAAAGGAAGTTAAGTCAAAAAGATCAGCGAGTGAGCGATTGATGAATTATAAAGTTTTTGAGAAGATACTCGCTCTGTCGCAAAGGATCTAATCATGAAGAATTTTTAGTAGTGAGTGCGCGACTGTGAATAAAAAAGGGGTCATCTCTCACTCACGGATAGTTTTGATCTGAAATATTTTGCAGTGTGATTGAGCGACCAAGTAAAAAGTGCATAAAGAAAATGGTCATCGCTCACTCGCAGAGGTAGAAAAACAAATCAAAAAGGCATGGTGACTGTGTGATTAGCAAATAATTTATGACTGTTTTGAGTCACTGCTCACTCAGGCACATCCAAGCATGATGAGCTAGAGGTCAGCGAGTGCACGACCAAGGAAGGATTGAGTGATAAAATTTTACTCGCTCACTCTCATGGGTTTCAAAAGGGTAAAGTGTTGAGTAGCGAGTTTGCGATTGATATAAGGAATAGTGTTGCGGCTCACTCGTGCAAGTATAAATGCAAAGGATAAAGAGGTAGCGAGTACGTGATTGCTAAATGATAAAGTTGTCATCTAGGTCATCACTCAATCATGGATGACATAAGCCCAAGCAAAGAAGAGACCGCAAGTGTGTGACTATGAATAAAAAGGGGTCATCGCTCACTCGTGGATAGTTTTGAGCTAAAATATTTTGTAGTGCGATTGAGCGACCAATTAAAAAGTGCATAAAGAAAATGGTCATCGCTCACTCGCAGAGGTAGAAAAACAAATAAAAAAGGCATGGCGATTGTGCGATTAGAAAATAATTCATGACTATTTTGAGTCATCACTCACTCAGGCACATCCAAGCATGATGAGCTAGAGGTCAGTGAGTGTGCGACCAAGGAAGGATTGAGTGATAAAATTTTACTCGCTCACTCTCGCGGGTTTCAAAAGGGTAAAGTATTGAGCATCGAGTCCATGATTGATATAAGGAATAGTGTTCCCACTCACTCACTCAAGTATAAATTTAAAGGATAAAGAGGTAGCGAGTACACGATTTCTAAATTATAAAGTTGACATCTAGGTCATCGCTTAGTCACGAATGACATAAGCCTAAGCAAAGAAGAGACCGCGAGTGCGCGACTGGTTGTAAGGAAAGGTCTTATCACTCACTCGCAAGGATAAATTTGAATGTAAGAAAAGGACAATGAGTAAGAGACAAGTTGAAAAGTGGCTCATTCCAGGCTTACAAAGGCAAAAAGAGAAAAATTGAGTACTCTTTTCTAGCAAGGATCAAACAGTGTGAATAAATGACATCAGTTATAGAGAGCTGATTGTATGACACTGCAAGTGCGAGAATTTGGCATTCAAGTGGACAAGACACCGATTAGATGGCTATAAATCTGAATGATTGAGCTTGATTTTGTAAAACTCTTGGTTATACCTTGAAGATTTTGCTATGAAACAATAGAGCTTGTTTTTATGAGATAGAAATTTGAGAAAGAAAGATGAGTCAAGCTACTACCAATGCGGCCTCACAAGGGTCTGAGAAGAAGAAAGTTACAACAAAGAGGTATGTGGAAGAATTTGCTGAGTTGTTGCCTGGAACATTGAATGCAAACAATGCCAATTGAGATGAATGGAAGGGTAGATGGTGCCAGTGAAGAAATCATTTCACTCCAAATTTCTCTGGTAATACCCTATTCCATTATTTATGGAATAATAGGGTTAAAGCAGTTCCTATTTTCAATCCCTAGGAACTAAATATGGCAAAGTTGATTGTGCCTGATGTTTACGTTGATATAGGCCTTATTAAGGAACTTGCTAAGAATTATTGCCCAATATCTAGGGTAATCAGAAAGAAAAACAAAGAGACCCTAGTGTCCATAGATAGGAGATCAGTAGCAGAGGTATTTGGGATCTCTGGTGCATTATGCACAGAGATTGATTTGGAAAAAGTTCAGGCAGATTAAAAAAAGAGGAAGTTGATCAAGAAGTTTGATATGCCCAAATTCATGCCCAGGGTAGATAGAAATTTGGTGAAAGTCCCAGATAACCTTAAACCGCCTTTTGAATTATCCCTCTTTCACCATTATATAAAATACACAGTGTATGACCTAACTAGAGTGTTAGGTTTTGATGGAGATTCAACTATACCCTAAGATGTGCTCATGATGGCCATGAATATCCAACACCCGGAGGTCAATACAGATTATGACTATATGGGATACATAGTTGAAGCTATACATACTGCATTGGTAGAAATATAGTTAGATGCCCCTGTACCAAATTTTAAACATTATTCTCATTTAATGTGTATGATTCTATATTTTAATAGGGAGTCCATGGATAAAGAGCTCAAATTGTTTGTTTCAAAGTATGGTGTTAGTGGGCCAATCCAAAGGTGGACCCAGGTATGGGAAAAATCATATGTGAATTCATCTTTTGTATGCTTCTGTAATTGGATTGTGGATCCAATTTTTGATTTATTGGGAACAAATAGGGAGAGGTTTCCAATTGAGGTTAGAAGAGTTTTAATCCCTTGGGAATTTGTTCAAAATTGGCCAATTACTCACAACTGGGGTGATTTTTTCTTCTTTGACTATATTATTGTCATAAGGGTATATGGTTGTACACAACCACCTCACATTCACCCTAAGTTTGTCCCTCTTAGGGTTGCCTTCTTAGAATTTGTTTGGAAAATTACTTGGGTTGATAAAGAGTTTTTAGAGGGACATAAAAAGGGTACTTTTGTCCCTAGGTTATGGGTGGGTTTTGATTTCTCTATTGGGAAGAGAGTTTTTGATCTGATCATTGATTTCCTAAAGCAGTATAGGATGTCCACAACATTAGTTAGGTTCTATGATCCAGAACAGTTTGTAAAAATAGCCTTGAAGTCTATGAATCCTTGGAAAAAAACAGAGATCATGAGCCACTGGATGATGAAGATATTGTGAGAAACAAGTTGGATAGGCATGAAGTCCAAGAGAGGAAAATGAAATGGAAATATCTTCTTAGGAAGAAGCCGATTGGCAATCAGAGAAGACTTTTTTTGGTTTTCTCCTTGACCTCCCATACTTGCAGAGAATGGAAGAGATGCTTAAGACTTATGACACATTGATGGCACAAGTACCAAAGTTTAGTGTTGAAGATTAATAATCCAAAGGATCTCCTCTTGCGGCTGCACTACATGATCAAGAGCATTTAGAAAAATAGGAAGAACATCACCAAGAAGAAGAAGAGGTTGGTGAAGAGGCTACTTCTGCTAGAGAGACACCCAAGAAGAAATATAAAATAGGGCACAAAATGGTGCAAGATAGGAAGAGCTTAGCCAAAGCTGTAATAACAGAGCATGGCAAGTATTTTTAGAAATTAAAAAGGCAAATGCAAAAAAAGCCACAAGTTGAAGGTCTGGGAGTTAATCAAATGGTATTGTTTGGAGAAGCTGATGAGAGAGTAATGATGGCAAATGAATTCATGAAAGATGATGAATTCATAAAATTTGAAGAATTCAAGAGCTTCTTAATCAAAATGAAGCAAAAGGATTTAAGGCAAAGCTTGATCACAGGTGAAAGTCAAGAAGAGAAAAATGAGGAGATTGTGAAAACACTCCAGGATTATGATCTTGAGAGTGAATTGATCACTGTGAATCATGCCAGATTGCTGGTA
Organism: Thuja plicata; assembly: GCA_018584345.1. Taxonomy (NCBI): domain Eukaryota; kingdom Viridiplantae; phylum Streptophyta; class Pinopsida; order Cupressales; family Cupressaceae; genus Thuja; species Thuja plicata. The sequence continues at coordinate 323,930 of MU225704.1, forward strand.
CAAAATAGTGGGGTACTGTTGATTCCTGGTTGGGACTTACAGTCCACATTTATTATAGATCAAATTAGAAGGTAGGAAGACACTCTGATGAAAACAAAGATTGAAATTGATGAGGTTTTGAAGGGATCAAGATTTGACCCTAAGTCTAAGACTTTAGCCATTTAGTCTTTGGCCCCTGCTACACAGAAGCCTCTGGTTATGACTATAAGGGAGGAGAAGAGAGCTGATAGAATAATATGGAATTTGCAGAATACTACTGATATTGAGATTGCCCAACTTATGACTCAGGTATCCTTCATGAATTTGGAAAAAATAGAGGACCTATCAAAAAGATATGAGACAACATTTGGCCAAATGATGGCCCTGGCAAAAAAGCATGAAGTCGTGGTTCATAACCACACCTTGGAGGAACAAATAGCAAAGTTAAAAGAAGAATTGGAAGAATTAAGAAGAATGCATCCCCTCAGGAGGTAGCAAGAGATGAGACAAATGTTGTAATGGAGATAAAAGGGGACTCAGCACTGGCAGAAGGCCAACCTAAAGAGCTGTCACAGGGGACAAGTATTGATATCATGTCTATTACACTTCCTATATTACAACATTGAATTGATGTTTTGAAAGGAAAAACTGAAGTAGTATACACATAATATGGCTCATTGCAGGAAGCCTCGAAGACAACAGTTGAATCCATGACTTTTCTAGAGCCCACTTTCAAGTTCTGTTCAGGAAAAGCCAGAGTAATGGATAAATTGAAGACAACTATCTTATATAGTGATGAATTTCCTCACAAAGTATCTGACACTATTGAGATAATTAGTGAAATGAATGATACTTATGCATTCTTCAATGGAAAAGCTAAGTTAATTGGTAACAAGTTGCAGTTATTTGGTGATAAGTGCTCTCCATTGATTCCAAAAATTTATGATGAATCAGGTGTGTTGAAACCACAATCAGAATGGAAAGTGGAATTTGATGGATTGTATAAAGATGAAGAAATAAAATAGTGCTTGGAAAATGATACTAATGCAGAATATTGAAATGAATTGATTGATAACCTTTTCAAGGTTGAAACAGATATGACAAAATTGTTGCTGAGGCTAGAACAACCGTGGATGCCAGGTGGAAAAAAGTTTTTACCAAGTTGGAACAGGAGAAGACTTTTGATTGGCCCACCACCAAGAAGGTGAACAGATGGGAAGCCAAGATGAAAGGATAGCAAAGATATTTTCAAATGTAACAACAAATTTTGTTTAGACTTTGCATACATACTGCCACCCGTGTTATGTTTTAATATTGTTTTCTATCAGTTGCAAAAGTTGTTGCAAGGATTTTGTAAATCTTTCCCATGTAGTCTATAGCTTGTTGCATCCTTAGTTATAAAAGAATTCCAAGACTACTGGGAAAGGGATAGCCATTTTTCATTTGGAAATACAAGTTCAAGTTGTAAAAGAATTTGGTTTAAAACCAATATATTTTGAGTAGGGCTTTGAAATTTATTGTTGAATGTAATAACAACTTTTGATCACGAATACAAATGAAATCCATCAATAGTTTCTGAAAGATATGATGAGCATTTTGTCTTCATTGTTGTGTTCTGAATTTTATTTAAATTGAATGCTCAAGGAATGTTCAATTTATACATCTGTTAGGCAGATTTTGAAATATTTTTAGGGTTCTTTCAAGGAAAGATTAAAATTGCCTTAGGGTTGTTTCAGTGAGATTCATGGTTTATAATGAATTTGATGAATTAAGTTGTCACATGTATGAAGGTAGATATATAAGGTATATCTATTTTTGTGTCAAATCTGTCATTGTTTTAAGTTCTTGTTCATGAGAAATTGGTTATGAATATTCATAAGTGACTCCATACCCTAGGATAAAACACTGGTCTATTTTCCATAGAAATAGTTAACTATCACTATTAAAATTGATCTTTATCTTTATGTTTTGATCTATCAAATAAATGTTGCAGAGGTCAATCCCTGTAATTCCATTCATATCTGCTAGAATGATTCTGTGATTTGATTATTCTAAGCTAGAAGGGTATTCCCGCCCGAGTTTATGGAGCTCAAAGTGTAGAGGGTTTAAAAACCCCATTTCTGTCATTCTATATCTTGCTTGATCAGTGTCTGGGATAAATAGAGCAAGCTTGTTGAGAGTTTTTCATATGTCAGCAAGAAAAGGAAGTAACAGGTCTGATCAAAAGGACCTCACCAATCCACTCCAGGCCAAACCAACTGCATACACACTTCACTATAGACCCCCACATGTAGAATCCATCACAAAACCCCTTCATCCTGAAAGTAATCCACTATCCTTTTCTAACTGTGCCTACAAATTTGTTGAAGAATAATCTTGTGTGTGAAAGAAGAGTTCAAAATTTTATATTGTAATAATGGTTTGTAAAATTTGATTATAAACTTGTGATAATAGAGTTGTGGAGCATAATCATTTGTGGAATTCACGTGAATCATAATCTTCATTGTAAACTATTACTTATATATTTACTTGGTGTTTTATAGGGCTTATCAGGGGCTCATATTTCTGAGATTGAGGATGTCACCCTTTCTGCCATTGAATTTGGCTTAGAGAGATGTGTGGTATCATTTTTCGCACACCTCTTATTTAGAGTTTTAACTGAACGCATGCGGTATCATATTATTTCTCTTACGTTAATTTTGTTTTTGTTAGCCTACCCCACCAAGATCGAGGTCATTAGGAAAGAGGAAGAAATCATAGGGGACATTAAAACAAAAAAAGGTAATTAAGTCCAATTTAAGTATATTTGTTGAAATGTATTATGAACATTTCAATGTAGTATATATTGATGAATTCACTTGACTTGTTTATTGTATACATGTAGAATCAATTGGGTTTCACTGAACTGATGAATGCCCCAGACATTGCTGATGTTCAAGAGAGGGAGGAGGTAACACGTTTTCATATTTACTTTCAATTGCATTCTTGTTTGTTCAAAATATTTTAGAAATCATGTTCCTCTATTAGTATGCCATTTTCTATGACTTTTCATACAAGAATTGGTCATAGCTGCTTCAGATGAGGCGAACCCTTCTCCACTTCCTATGGATCCCTTGCCTAGCAAAGGAGATCCAGTTGCGGTATGCATTTTCTTTTCAGTCCATTCATTTTTTATTTTTTAGTATTTCTGATTTATAACATGTATTTTGTATTATTTTTTCTATTGTAGGACCCTTCACCACTACTCGTCATTCCTTTTCCTGGCCATTTTTATAGGAGTTCCTCTCGCCCACTATGGAGCCCATTTCATTTATCATTCAGTCCAAGCATAAGAGATACAGTTGAGGCTTCAGTATGCAAATTACATCCCAGTATTTATGTATTTTGATATTATTCTAAGATAATATATGGCTTAACATTTGAATTGTTCTTGTGCAGAGACTTAGTGAACCGAGTGTTGCTGTGAAGAAGCTAGATTTTGATGATCCACCACAGTCATAGATATATCGAGACATTGTATAGATCTAGTTGTGGTCATTGAATTACCAAATTTTGTATATATATATATGTATGTACATGTGACATTTGTACATTGTATATATCGACCTGGACATAGTTGATGTCATTTTTTGTAACTCTATTATAGATTTGGCATTTACGCCATGTATTGATATGTATGCTATTATTATTTTTGATGCCACATTGTTGTAACTCTATTATTGATTTGGCACGTATGCAATTTTTTGATATGTACACAATTATTGTTTATTTTAATATATATGAAACTTGATATTCAATCCAATTTATTCATTGTGTCTTCATTTGTTCATTGTTAGTATGTAAATACGTTTGTGTATATGTAGTCATGTGTAGGATTTATGCCTTGAGTGTATTCTTGTTTCATGACTTGCATATATTCATGTGTCTACTTTATAACTTAATGTACTAATGTGTATTCATGTATATGCTTCATAATCTAAATTCATATGGACAAGATTTGTGCATGAATTAATGAATTCATGTGTATGATTCATAATCTATGTCCTACATGTATGCTTCATGAATTAAGAAAATTTATGTGTATGCCTTATGTGTGTTCACAAGTTTACTTCATGATTTAATTTACGTGTTCACGTATATGCTTCATAATGTAAATTCATGTCCATGTATGCTACATTGTACTCATGTGTATACATGTAGTTCATGATTTATGTGCTACATTGTATTCATGTGTATCCTTCATGTCATATATGTATGCTTCATGACTTTAGTAAATTTAAGTTTATACTTCATGTTGTGTATTCACATATATGATTGGTGACCTAAATGAATTTATGTACTATGTGCCACGAATATTCGTGTGTATGTTTCATGACAAGTGAATTCATACATTATGAGTATTCTATTTGGCTTAAGAATACCTAAATGTGTCATCACTACCTCATGTGTATTAGAATTAATCCCTTATGTACATTCATGACTATAATCAGGCCTTACAAGTGTTTGTATGTACTATCCATGCCTTACATGTAGTTGTGAGTACCCTTCGTGCTTTGAAGGTCTGCTTGAAATTTGATAAAATAAAAAATTTGGATACATTATGATCCTAAATCATCCGGGGAGCAGAAACATTTTTGTTCATGGTTTACCCGATGCCCACAGACCTTAGGAAGGCTCGCTAACATACCCAATTGTGCTTAATGCACCTTGGGGACACTTTCATCCGGCATGGACGTGAACATTCTAGTGACTCCGTGGGAGAAATGAGGTTGTCAATAGCATTTACTGGCCAACTAGAGCTAATGGCATAGACGATTCGATGCTAGGACTCACAGTTTAAAAGATACCCAATGGTGCAACTTTCAACTAAGCACCACTGCAAGTTTTGGCATCAAGCGAGATTGCCCTGCCAAATTTTAAAAAAGTCAAATATCCTAGAATGGAGAGAGGTTATTGTAGACCTTGGTAACACGGTCCTATAACATCTAATGGTTTTCTGATACATCTCACGAGGTCTGAGATACGAGCCTTGGAAGATCGCTGCCAAATTGTGCTTAGTGCACCTTGGGGACACTTCTATCCGCCATGGTCGCGAATGTTCTAGTGACTATGTGGGAGAAAAATGGTTGTCACTAGCATTTATTTGGCCAATTGGAGCTAATGGAGAAGATGATTTGATGCTAAGACTCAGATTTTGAAAGATACCCAATGGTGCAACTTTCAACTGAGCACCACTGCAAGTTTTGGCATCAAGCGAGATTGCCTTTCCAATTTTAAACAAGGTCAAATCTCCCAGAATGGAGAGAGGTTATTATGGGCCTTGGTAACATGGTCCTATAGCATCTGAAATTTTTCCAATAGGTCTCATGAGGTTCAAGATACGAGCCTCAGAAGATCGCTTCCCAATCGTGCTTAGTGCACCTTGGGGACACTTCACTCCGCCATGGTCGCAAACATTCTAGTGACTTTGTGGGAGAAAATTGGTTGTCACTAGTGTTTACCCGACCAATTGGAGCTAATGGAGCAGAAAATTCAATGCTAGGACTCACAGTTTGAAAGATACCCAATGGTGCAACTTTCAACTGAGCACCACAACAAGTTTTGGCATCAAGCGAGATTGCCTTGCCAATTTTAAACAAAGTCAAATATCCCAGAATGGAGAGAGGTTATTGTGGGCCTTGGTAAAATGGTCCTATATCATCTAAATTTTTTTTGATAGGTCTCACAAGGTACGAGATACGAGCCTTGGAAGATCGCTGCTCAATCGTGCTTAGTGCACCTTGGGGACACTTCAGTCCGCCATGTTCGCAAACGTTCTAGTGGCTATGTGGGAGAAACAAGGTTGTCACTAGAATTTACCCAACCAATTAGAGGTAATGGAGTAGACGATTCGATGCTAGGACTCATGGTTTGAAAGATACCCAATGGTGTAACTTTCAACTGAGCACCACTGCAAGTTTTGGCATCAAGCGAGATTGCCTTGCCAATTTTAAAAAAAGTCAAATATCCTAGAATGGAGAGAGGTTATTGTGGTCCTTGGTAACATGGTCCTATAGCATCTAAAATTTTTCCAATATGTCTCACGAGGTCCGAGATACGAGCCTCAGAAGATTGTTGCCCAATCATGCTTAGTGCACGTTGGGGACACTTTAGTCCTCCCTGGTCACAAACGTTCTTAGGACCAAATTGATGGTGGAATCCTTAGTGAGTGATCATTTTATGACACTGTTGAAAGTCTCAAAGTCTGGTGTTGAGAAACAAGCATGGTTGCTTTGTAAAATGGGTCAAATTAGCTCTCTTAGTTCAGTGACAGAGGTAGTTTTGAGTTACTTGGTCCAAAACACCTAGGGTTGATCTTGAGATATGTTATGAATCTTGAAAAAGGGTATTCAAATGTGTAATTAGGTTGAAAATTTTATTTGAAATATTTTGAGAAAGGATTTAAAAATTCTCACTGTTGTACTACTAGATTGTGCAAGTTGGGACAATTTGGAGAAGGGAGATAGAATGCATACAAGAATGAGTTGAGATGTTGGGGAATGGATGATTGGAGTAGTCTGGGATCCTTAGGGGAGTTAGGATCACCCATGGAATCATAGTTTATGGTTGAGGTTGAAGATGTCTATTGCATGGGAATGCATGACATGAAGTTGAAACATAAATGAATGGTTTGAGTTTGAAAAGAAGTGAATGGAGATCTAAGATGTGGAGTCTAGTAGGTCTAAGAGAGATGTGAGTTGACCTATCATAGGTCTATGGAGTGGGCAGGCTTGAAAAGTGATCATACTGGATGAAGATTGAAGGAGTTGTTATCAAGCAAAGAAGAAATAAGTCATTAAACTACAAAGAAAAGATTAATCACCACTACATTATGCATCATGGAGACTTATTGTAAACACTTATAACTGGACTAAACAACCAAAAAACCTTTAGAATCATTTTGGTCCATCATCAAGTCATCCACTATATAAACCATTATTACAATTTAGAGAAACATGATATCCACTACATGAACCATTATTACAATTTACAGAAACATGAGATATCCACTGCATGAGCCATTGTTGTAGTTGTAATGAATCGTAATTAACTAATATGCTCTTAGTTAAATGGTACACAGTAAACTATAAAAAATGTGGCGCCTTGGTATATACAAATCAACCCATGGCCACTTTTATATACAATTTGATCTTCTTTCAATATACAAAATGTGATCTCCAAATATGCATGTAGACCACTTCATAGTCATTTATATTTACAAAAAAGTGAAGTTAGATTGTTTCACAAAATTTATATACAAAATTTTCAAAATAATTCTACCATTTGTAGAATGATTCTTCATGATGGCCCATAACTAATTGAGCGAACCTTCTGGATCGGCTCTAACCCTTATTGTGTCATGTATTGCCTCATTTTCAGATTCATGAAGTTTCCATAAATTCTTATTACGAGGTCTACCAGTATACTTTATCAATTCAATATTTGTTGCAACAAGAAGGTTCAAGTAATGCAAAATATGTTTATGTCTCATAGTCCTCAAACAACCAATTCTTGGATTTTGTGATAGGGTACCTGCATTTCATAGAAGCATAAATGAATACAAAATTTAACATACAAAGTGTAATAGAATGATGGTAAGATGTCTCAAAGTTGTCAAACAAGAACACATTATATTTTGATAGCATACCTTCTAAGCCATGTCCCTATCACAACAACAGATCCTATTGGGTACTCAATACCCTCTCCATCAATGACTATAGTTGTCAAT
>MU225704.1:342723-354239 GCA_018584345.1 Thuja plicata
AACTACACTACACATCCATATAACTCAACTAACACAACTTCTACCACATGATTCTTAGCAAACATGTGAAGGTCAGAGACTAAAATTACTACAAGGGAAGAGAAAACTTCACAATACAGTAATCCAACCAAAATAGACACAACACACAATGAACCAGAATCAGCTTGCTCAATAAGGGGTAAAACATCTACACAGTTATTGATTGCAAAAGAGGATAAACATGAATTACACAAAAATGAGGCACAAGGTAATTACGATAACAACAAGCTGTCATAGAACCAGAAGAGAAGTAGATGGATGAAAGAAATAGACACAGGAGCAAAAAATACTACAAGTATCAGAAAGTTGCCAACAAAGCATGCCTTCTACATTCTTTCCAACACTCTAAGATGAGTCTTCAACTCATACTTATACAACTTTCGAAGCCAACTGCATTTTTTAGCAATAACTTCCTGATCAAATCCCTTCTTGTCTAGCCGCCGCTTAGCCCCTGAAAGTCATCAACATAAATGCTCCTCTGTAGAAGCGGTCATATCCTTCTAGAAGAGTCGCAAAAGTCTTTGAAATACAATAACTATTCTGCAGACTTGTCAACTGTATGCTCTGATCCCTTCAAAATCTGATCTTCTACAAAAAATCTGATTCTTTCCCTTCGAGAAGATCTGATCTTTCTAGCGTTCTCTTTCCTTTACTGATATTGAAACAGATCTAATCAGAGATCAGCCAACTGCTTCTTGCATAATCCTATAATTAGCATACTCTGATATACTGGAACATGAGAAAATAGAAACCATGGCTGCCAAGCGTTCTCCCCTGTCATCTTGCCGCCAGAACTTCAAATTCAAAGTCCTGCGACCTAGCGACCAACGGCTAGTCTCTTTGTCGCGAGTATCAGACATTGACCCTGGTTAAATCTCACGACCTGGTGACAAGGTATCATTTAACTCCTGCTAAACCCGGGCTCAGATCCAGCGACATCCCGACTGTGAAATTTTGAAGTTGGGAGACATTTCACTTAACTCACCATTTTTCATGCGACCCAGCGCCTAACTGCTACCTTGTAACCATCACGGCCTGTCGCCTGATCGCCAGATGCTCATGCCTCTTTTCAAGATAACACGACAACCCCTAGTCGCTGAGATAGTGAGCCACTTTTTCATTAATGAGGCATGTAGCCTTGATCCCTGGGGGATTAGATTTCTTCTATTCTCCCTCTGGCTCTCTTCTCAAGGTTGATTCTTCCATACCTCTCTTCTTGTCTCATTCTTTTGACATGTCAGACCTCTGTTCTTCTCGAGGTTGTTATAGCGTGGTGCAGGTAGTACCGGCCACCGGAAAGTGTATTTTATTGATTGAGTGTAAAGATAGGTTAGGTTAATTTTAGGTCAAATCTGTGTATAAATAACAAGTCTGACCTCATTTTAGGGGTCGACAAAATTGATGATTTTGTAGTCCATAGCTATAGCATTTCAACTTTTTTCTCATTTCATAGTTGTAGAGCTCAATTCTCATTAGTTCTTAGAAGTTCTTAATAGATAGATGCTCTCTTGGAGCCATTGTTGATGTACTCGCCAGTGATGCTAGAAAACCATTAATGAAGAAGGAGGGATTCTTGCAATGTTGTTGTTGGTCTCTTGATCTCTAAGTTAATACTCTTTTGTGTTGTATGTTTCTTATGTCCCTTGCTTTGATATTTTAAGTAGATTAACGACCTCCTTTTCCCTCGCTATTAAATATATGTGAGCTAATGGTTCTGTGTGTATTTAATATTTTAGTGTAGCATGTTAGAGCATGGTTGATGTTTTGAATATATTTGCATGAATATAGGTAGATGGAATATTTCTAACCCTGGCCTATCTTTTGAAGTTTGTTTGGTTAACTAATGAATTCTTGCAGGAAACCCCACTTACCTAAATCCACAGAGGAGATGAGCTGAGATAACCATCTATCCCCCCAAACAAAACATTCACACTCCCAACTAAGCTCCCGCACCATCAAGACCTGACTCTCACGTGATTGAAGGCCCAAAGAATCTCATTTCTTCGGACAACCTTTGCAGGCAAAGTTGGCTGGTACCTCGATACCTGGTGACAACTTACACCTATTGGAAGACCCGGTCACAAACCCCTGTCAATAGAAACTGGTGCTAGAAGGAGGGGCATGAGCTCGTCCCCTTCTGAGGATTTAGATTTTACACCACCTGAGGTTCCCCCAAGCCATTGTTTTAGGAAGCAGACCTTTAGTGGGATTGGATCATTTTCACCAGCCTGATTTGAAAGAATCCTTAGATCATCCCCCAATCCCAGAAGGTTTGTTGAACTCGAGCCTCTGGCTTGAAAGAAGCGGACACCGAAAGCCAAGCCAACCAACATTTTCTGGGGATCTACTACATCCCAGAATAGCCAAGTCTCCCAGACAACCCCTGGGATTAACACTCAGTCTAGCCAAAATCCAACACCCCCGATGGCTGCATACTTTGGTAATACTGGGTCCCCAATGGGATAGTTTTCGGGTGTGACCAATGATCTTCCTACATACCTGGAAAATATATGCCCTCGATATGATCACTTAGGCTCATGAACCGCATAAGAGCATCTGTAGGCATACAAAGATGCCATGAACTGACACCGGATCCAACATCAAGATGTTGTGACCCAGATGTTCCCTTTGTCCCTAGGACAGAATGAGTTGAACTGGTACCTTAACCTACCTTCCAACTCCATCAACAGTTGGCAGGATATGGAAGACACCTTTTTGGCGGCCTTTCACATACATGTGGACCCAGCGTGGTCCCATAGCCAGTTCATCTCCATCAGGAAGGAACCGAATGAGTCTCTTGTAGCATTCAACCATTGATTCCAATGCACATTGAAGTGGTGCACAGGTCCTTTCATCCCATCCCTGGAAGTGACCATCTAGACATACCTGAATGTAATGGACCCTTTCATTTCCACTCTCCTATAGAGAACTATTGTCCGAACTGACCGGGATACTTTAGCAAAGGTTTACAACCTAGCCTTGGAGTTGTCCCACGGTCTTAACAAATCTCTGGGCGGGATTGGGAAGAGCATGCCTTTCAACATGATACCCAACAGAACTTCTTACACCCAGGGATACAACCCCAATCAGGAAATGGGTGCCCCTGTGATGGCCATGAATCCCCCACCACCGATGATAGACCAACAGGCCCGGTACATATATCCATCGCAAGCCCAGACAACACCGGGTCTGGAATTTGTTCCCTGGAATTAGCTGCAGCAAACACAACCATAGACACAACCCGCCAGAGTGCCTTTCTTCCAATCATCCGTAGCTGGAGGATTGCCACCCTCAAATATGATAACCACTGTCGCCTTCCCCAGGAATCAACACCAACAACCGTCACATTGTGATGCAAACTCCCAGCTGTCCGCCGAGGTTGAATCCCTCTGGCGACTATTGTCCTCACTGAATATGGGCATGGGATAGCTGAAGGTAGGGTATCTTACACCCCAATACACCAATTCCCAGAGAGGGCATGTCTTCTCTGGCCAAAAAAATACCAATGTCGAAGGAATAAATTACAACAACAGGCCCCGGCCCAACCAACAACAATGGAACAACAATGCTAACATCGGAGGTCCTCCTCCAAACCAAAACACCAACCAGGGTGGTGCTAGACCTTCCAATTTCACGCTAGTCATAGAAATCCAGCCCCTGACCAACTAGTGTAGATTACACGACACAGGCTCTCATTTCGAGGTGAATTGTTCCATGCTGGAAAAGGTCATCATGATCTCCCAGCTGGACAGACAATAAACTGCTGATCCTACTCCCCCAAAACCTCCCATACAAGAGCCCACTCATGGTGCCTTCACCTATGAGACTGTCTTCTTGGAACTGACAAGGAAGACGAAGAAGAACCCAAACTAAAGGGGTTCTTTGACAAATCTATTTCGGCCTTTGAGGCCAATGCCTTCACCAACCCGCAGACTCCCTACAACACCCAGAGTCAAGCTAGTAAAGAACTAGTTTACATGCCCACACCTCCCAAGGATACCCCTCCCCAGGAAAACACAACTGATCGTCCCTTCCCACCAAAAGGCTCTAGCTATAACCGAGCTAAGGACCCTGCTGAGGGAAGCCAACAATACCTCGGGGGAGATTTGATATCATGAAGGCGTTAGAATGCACCACCACCTCCATGACCCTGATGGAGGTTTTGTTGAACTATCTTGAGCAGAGGAAGTCTCTTCTAAAGCTCTTGGGAAACCCGGAAGCTGTTAGTTGCGCACCCAAGACTGTCACTTTTGACAACGCCAACGCGGCTGTCTTCTGGGGAAACACCGATGATCCTCCCTTCTTACTAGGATTAAACATGCAAGGGAAGAACCTACACAATTGCTTGGTATATTCTGGTGCTTTGAGCAACGTCATGCCCTTATGCATATGCCAAAAGCTCAGACTACATCCTACTCCATCCAAAGGTGCAACAGTCCAGCAGGACAAAACTATTGTGAAAATGGTAGGTGAGCTGAAGAACGTTCAGATTCATCTCATCCAAGACCACTGGATAGCAAGCATAATTGACATCCAAGTGGTGGACATCCCAGAGACCTACGGGATGTTATTGAGTCAAAATTGGTCTAAGTCCCTTAATGGGTATTTCTCCACTAACTTTTCCCACTTATGGCTCCCCTGGGAGGGAGAACCTAACCAGATCTGAGTAGAAAGTGAGCCCCAGATGAAACAGGCCCTCACCAAAGTTTGGAGGGTGAACAAAGTCCTCTTCTCTGAGACTTCCCCTGGGGTGTACTGACCCCTAGAAATCTTGACCTTTGATTTTACTCCCGTGGAGGACCCCATAGTTTCTCAGAGGATGTAGGACCTGGACAAAAAACTAAGGGGTGAGGTTAACTCACTAGGTACCGCAGCTACCCCTGCTACACTCTTGTCTGACACTTGGTGCCGGGTGCATTATCAAAAACATTTGGAACTAGAGTGTGAGCCTTGCATTGTCACTGCTACCCATCACATCAGTGCCCTCTGAGAAAAGAAACACAAAGCAGATATGCCTAGGCCCAGCAATCATTCTGGCAGTATCCCCATGGTGCCGCTAGTCCAGGAATCCCAGTCACAAGCTTCTCCAGAGGAAAACCTCACCCACATACCATCAGTGCCAGAGGAAACTCCTTCCAACCTTCCCAAAAATAATCTAAAGGTCACTTCGCCTTCCTAGCCCTAGACATTGAATGATGACTTGTGGACCCTGAAGTTCGATGGGTCCCGGTCTAAACAAGGCTGTGGGGCCGGAGAAGAATTGATTAAACCGCGGGGAAAATCCTTCCTCGCATCTTACAGGCTGCAGTTCAAATGCACAAACAACATCACAGAGTATGAGGCCTTGGTCTTGGGACTCCTATTTGCACTAAGAAAGGGAATCACTCGCTTCCGGGCGCTTGGTGATTCAGAGTTGATCGTAAAGCAGGTCCAGAGCCAATACACTTGTCACGATAAAAGGCTGGCCGCATATGGAAACCGGGCATAGAGCCTCCTCAAAGATTTTGATGCCTTCAACATTGAACTCTTTCCCTAGAAAAGAAACTACGTTTCAGATGCCCTTGCTGTATCCGCCAACACCCTTGAGCCAATGGCTGGCTCCCGGCTTCAGAAATTCTCCATTGAGATGGTCCCCACCCTGTCCATTCCAGACAACATCATCCACTTTCAGGTCTTCGAGGATGATCAACATATTTTGGCCTTCATGGCCAATGTTGGTGTCTTTGAGGACCAGATAGTGGAAGAAAGAGATCAGGATGATACTGGGCAGGGTGAAGAAGATGACAGGATCATAGACTTACCAACCTACACCATCCCAAAGGGGATGGTAGCGCTAGAAAAAATCTTTGACTCGAACCCTCAGGGCTAGGAAAAGATATCATCCTCCTCTGAGGGAGGAAAATTTGAGAAATTTAACATCGGCCAGGCTGGTGAAGAAAAATTGGTACACATTGGCACCTCCTACTCCCCTGAGGAGAAGGAGAAGATTCTCATGGTTTCCTGAGAATACATTGATGTAATTGCATGGGGGTATGAGGATTTGAAGACCTATGATACATCCATCATGACCCATACCATCCCACTAAGACCTGATGCTAAGCCCTTCTGACAAAAGCATAAACCTGTCAACCCACTGATCGAGCCTCTGATCCATCAGGAGGTTCAGAAACTGGTGTCAGCCCAGATTATCTTTCCAATCTGACACACTATGTGGGTTGCCAACCTTGTCCCTGTGAGGAAAAAAAGTTGTGAGATTCACCTTTGTGTGGATTTTCAAAATTTAAACAAGGCATCTAAGAAGGATAATCACCCTCTCCCCTCATTGGATGAGGTATTGCAAATCATGAATGGATCACAAATGATGTCTTTCCTGGATGGATACTCCAGGTATAACCAAGTCATGGTCAAGTACAAAGATAGAGATAAAATGACGTTCACCACCAAGTGGGGAACATTTGCATACCAGAGGATGCCCTTTGGCCTGATCAACATAGGGGCCACATTTCAGAAGGGTATGGACATTGTGTTCAAAGGCCTAGTAAACCGGTGCATAATCATCTACATGGATTATTTGACCATCTTTTCCCAAGACAGGCATGATCACTCCACCCACCTTGCCCAGATTTGCGAGAGATGTCACCGGTATGGAATATCCCTCAACTCTAAGAAATGTATCACTGAAGGGAAGTTGCTCAGGCATATTGTCTCTGAGAAGGGTATATCCATCGACCCTAAGAGAGTTGAAGCATTGCTAAATCTACAAATGCCCGGCAACAAGAAGGAAATTAGATCTTTCTTTGGGAAGATAAATTTTATCCGACGATTCATCACTGGATTAGGCAAGATAGTGAAGCCACTCAATGAAATGATGAAGAAAGACACAAAGATTGAGTGGATTCTTGAAGCAAAGCGGGCATTCACCCAGATCAAATAAATGATTATGGAGGCACCAGTCTTGGCTAGTCCAGACTATTCCCTCCCTTTTCACATATACTCCTTTGCTTCGCCGTATTCTTCCGCGATAGTTTTGACCCAGAAGGTTGAAGGGGAAGAACGACCAATAGCTTGCATGAGCTCCCCTTTTAAAAACACCAAAGTCTAGTATTCACCTTTGGAAAAGCAGGCCTTTTCTCTCATCCACGCTGTGAAGAAATTCTGGCATTATATTCTCCGAAGAAAAGTGCACGCTATCATCCCGGACCAAGCTGTTAAGTCTCTGCTCTTGCAGAGTGAATTGGGTGAACGACGGGGGAAATGGATGGCCATACTCCAAGAGTATGATTTGGAAATGCAACCCATGAAGGTAGTTCGAGGCCAGGGACTATGTAGAGCGATGGTAGAAGAGACTCCCAACATTGAATGCAAAATATATACAGTGGATTCTATCACTCAAGATCTGTGGTATACCGACCTGGTATACTTATTATTGAGAAACAAATGCTTGGAGGGGCTACCCCCAAGAAAATGTCGTGCCCTGCGGCTGAAAAGTGCGCACTTCATGATAAAAAATGAAACACTCTTTTGCATGAAATATGAAGGGGTATACCTCCGGTGCATAGACAGGGACCAAGCTGCGAAAATGATCGAAGAATTTCATGGGCAATTTGGAACCGAGCATGGCTTAGCTAATGCCACCATCCATCAGATCCTCTGGGCCAGATACTATTGGTCTTGTATTTTAAAAGATGTCTACACTCATGTTAGGAGATGCCATACTTGTCAAATAGTGGCACATCATGAGTGGAACCCGACCATGTCATTGCAGCTGGTCTTCAAAGCTAGACCCTTTGCCCAATGGGAATTTGACTTTATCAAGAAAATCAACCCAAAATCATCTTCCAAACACTAATACATCTTGAATGCTACCAATTATTGCACCCAGTGGTCTAAAGTGATTCCTGGAAAAAACAACACGACATACGTAGTTATCAAATTCCTGGAAGAAAACATCGTCACAAGATTTGGAATGCCCTTTTCTATAGTATGTGACAATGGTTTGAAGTTTTCTTCAGTGCAATTACTTGAATGGACCTATGATAGGAAGGTCACCCTGAAGTTCTCCAGCAACTACTACCCCTAGGGAAATGGTGTTGCTGAATCAACCAACAAAAATTTACTTGAGGTGATCAAACATCTGTTAGAACAGAACCCCCAGGACTGGCACCAAAAGCATAGATTCACTCTCTGGGCATATTGCATCCAAATAAAGGCAGCCCTAGGGACATCACCATTCCATCTAGTTTATGGACAAAATCCAATATTCCCCATCAACTTATAGATCCCGGTTTTACAATTTATGCAGGAATTCAGCAACTGGGACAACATCGTGGAAGTTTGTCTTTTGAACCCGGTGTGAATGGAAGAACAAAGAGACGTGGCCCTTGAACATTTTGTATGTCACCAAGCAGTAGTAAAACAATGGTTTGATAGAAGAGCCCAGTATAAGGCCTTTCAGATTTTAGACTTGGTTCTCTTGTGGGACAAGGCACGGGAAAAGAAGGGAAAGCACACTAAGTTTCAACGGCTCTGGCATGGACCATATTTGATATTTGAGATCTATGGAGAAAACACTTATCACCTCAACACTATGACCGGAGAAGCCATCCCATTTCCTGTCAATGGATAGTTTCTCAAGCATTACTTCGAATAAGGTAGGTGGTGAGTTTGTCCAAAGTTGTACTATATGTGTATTTATTGCTTGTAAATATCTTTCCTAGTGTTTCGTTTGGAGTACCTTTGCCTTGTAAATAGTTCTTGCTGGCCGCCCTTCGGGGTTGCCTTTTCTTGGTGTTTTTCATTTGTTTTTGGTTTCTTTCTATTTTATTTTTGTTTTCTGGGTTCCTAGCATGTTGCTTTCCTCTTATAGACAGGTATGCCTTGCATAACATCTAGTCTTTGGAACGGTACCTTATGCATTCTGGTGAATTTGGAATCTATTGTTAGCATGGTGGAATTTGTTCGTGTTCTAGAGTTATTCTATAAGTATGGTAAAAGGGGTTGTGGGTAATCTTCATCAGGTTCACATCTTGATAGTTTGAACATCAGTTAACAAAAAATTCAAGAAGCAAGTAATCGAACACCTTGAGGGAAGATCGGTTGCACTAGCCGGTTGAAGTCTGAAAATTATTAGAATATCCCAGGTCTGGAACTTTCTCTCCTATTTGGTAATCTAAAGTGGATGACAAGGTGAAAGAAGTATCACTGTTAAACTTAGCTAAGCTTGAGGTTCATGGTGAAAGGAGTATCGCCTTTCCATCCAGAAAATAAGGAACTGAAGAATGGAGAATTCTGGTATCTGGGGGAAACGTGCAAGATGCGACGAATTTGGTGTGATTTTCCTAGTGCCTCCTCTCTGCTTCTCTTGGGGGTCATCAGCTTGGTTTTCTTTCAATGCACACACCTCACAACTAACAAAAGACCAAAAGATTGAATCATTGGTGGGATGGATTTTCTTAGACACCTCGCACCTTGCAAGCAAAATGCTGCAGGTAAATATTTATTCCAGTTTTTCTAACCAGAGATTCTGAAGTTCTCGAATGCACTAAGGCATTCATCCCAGATAGTCACCATTTTTTATGCCCTGCATACTTGTCCTACATTTTGTAGGAAAAATGTTGGGTCCCCCTTTCTCTTTTTCTCTTTCCCTTATTTTCTTTTGCTTCCCTTGTTTTCCCTCTGGGATTTGCTTCCATGAGGGTTGTCTTCCTTTTGCTTTTGTCTTCTTGTGTCTCCAGGACCCGGTCCTAGAGTTTGTTTTTCCTTTTGAGAGACGGACTCTGAACTCTGGGATTCTCTTCCATCATGTCTTCTTTTGCGAGAAGGTATGGTTGCATAGAATCCCTGGCCCCGGAGTCCAGAGGTTTGCTTGTTCTAGATTTTGCGGAAAGAATGCAACTTATTTTTACCCTAGGGGTATAAATAGAAGTTAACTATCATTTTCACATTTACCACGGTTAAAACACTTAGAGCACTCAGAGTGATTTCAAGGCGATAAAGGCGATTAAACATCATTGTTCTCCTATGCTTAGTG
The DNA here is from genome assembly GCA_018584345.1 of Thuja plicata. Classification (NCBI taxonomy): domain Eukaryota; kingdom Viridiplantae; phylum Streptophyta; class Pinopsida; order Cupressales; family Cupressaceae; genus Thuja; species Thuja plicata. The sequence goes on from MU225704.1 coordinate 352,793, forward strand.
GTTAATTGAATAGTGATTTGCAGTGCTGGTGCGCGGTCATTCGAGGGTGAACTTGTTGCAGGGCGCCTCCCATGCTTGTCTTCCCTGCATTCTTCATGTTTCTAGGTTGCAGATTTTTTGATCAAGATGTCTGAAGTAATCACTCCTCCTGATAGCCTAGAGTTGCCTACTACCTCCACTCGGGCGGCCACAAAGACTAATGCTGAAAAGATGCTGGCCAAGCTGCCACTGACTTCCAAATACCCGATGGGGGGTGTTCTTGTGGGGTCCAAGGTGGACTCCAAGGTGCAAGAAATAATAGACACAGAGCCCAGACTTTGGGCTGAAATGCAGGGCTTAGTTCAAGCCATATACAAACTGAAGGCCAACAGAGATAATATGGCTATCCACTTGGCCGCCTCTAGAATTATTAAGGCTGCAAATTTTCCTTGTTCGGTGCAATCACCAGAGCTGATACTCCAGCTGGCGATGCTCTACAATGCTCCCACTCAAACTATTTTTCTCACCGATCCCCGACCATTACACTATCCAGCGACTATTGTCAATATGGACGTGGTTGAAGGCATTATATTTTTCCATTAGTATACTTAGAGAAAAACATGATCTACACCATCGGTTTACTATACACCGATAGATAGGGCACAACACCAATGTTACCTGACAAACACTGTTAAGTGTTACCCGATGACAAAAAGGTAAATGATACCCGACGAGTAACAACAATGCTACCCGACAGTACAACAAAAAGGGGAACCCGACAGATACAGGGAATCTGATGATCAGTTCAGTCAAGGAACGCCGACAGACTACAAGTTCAAATCAACAACCAAGAACCAACACTCAGTTACATCCCACAAAAAGTGGATCTGACTTTCCACGTCAGATAAATCATTGAAGTTTTATTTATAACTTCTTGATTTACTTTTAAATCCATTATGTGTGGAAGAAGCAATGTAATCTGTATTGTTTTAATTCGGTTTACTGTTTTAAAACATGCAAACTAAAGATCAAGGTCAAGTTGTAAACCTTGGATCTAAGAGTTAACATTGTAAATCATGAATTCCAAGATAGGTCAAATACTTGTATAAATAGGTGCTCAATCCATTGAGAATTGTTGTTATTCAATGAAGATAGTAGCCATGCAGAGAAACTAAATACCAAACAGAGAATCATGCAGAAGAACAGAAATAGATTCAAATCAGTTTTCAAGAACAGAACAAAGGCTACCGACACTTAGAGAAAAGCTATTCATCAATCACTTAAGGTGATGTTATTATTGTAAAGGTTTTAATGGATCTATAAATCAGCAATAGTAGATTGCATACAGTCAGGTCAACATTTGTACTCATTCTAACAAGTGTAGTACACTAATGAAATCCTTTCAAGAAAGGTGGACTTAACCGTCCTATTGTAAATCTCATAACTGAGTGCACACTTAAATCAGTGT
>MU225704.1:371570-384532 GCA_018584345.1 Thuja plicata
CCATCCATGATTTTTTCTACAATCTTCCAACCTTTCGTACATAGTTATTACAATTTAATACCCTCCTAGTACATAGGTGTTTCAAGTGAGTGAAATTTTACTCTCTCTCTCTCTCTCTCTCTCTCTCCGAAGTAACCCAATTTCCTCTTCTGCACTCTGACTTTGTTTCGCTTCCTCTGCACGCAAGATTTCAATCTCTTTTTGCATTCTTTGAATTGTTCCCAATTGGTTCTCGCTCTCTACACACAATGATGAATTTTTTTGTCTTAGGGATTGGATAATTTGACCAAGTTGATTTCCCCCCTCTTCTGGTAGATTTTCAGTAATTCCAAATTGTTTCTCACCCTTTGCCGTAAGTATTTCATTTTCTTCCTTCACCCTGTAAAGTTCGTATAAAAGACATGTATGGTAATCTTCATAGTATTTAGGAGGCACAAATTGGTAAAAATTCAAGCAGTAGGAGTCAAAAACAGCACACAGACCTTCCAACGTGTCGAAAGGGGTCATAGCAAGTTGCATGACAAACCTTCCTGATGACATGTCCACAAAGCTCAAACTTCTTCATATACATCGGGCCTTGCAAATCCAATTCTCACATGTCCTCCATGATGATATTTCCTGGGACAAAGATGACCACAAATTAATTGTTCTTTGCATTTCCTGGTACAAAAGCTCATACTTCCATTGCCATACCTCCTTAAATCATGACATTTGGTAACAACATGTCCAGCATCATCTAGATGTTTAGGACAGTATAGTGGTATTCCATTACCAACATACCCATTATCTGTAAAATGATTTATGATATCACTCCACACTGGAGAATTGTCTAAGACTACCTTGGCATTTCCAAAGATATAAGACCAATTCTAGCCCCGGAAAGGGCAACACAAGTTTTGTTTGCAATGTTAAGAAATCCTATAATTTTTGATGTTTTTACATTCAAATTAGGAATTCAATGTTTCTTACCAAAGAAAACAATATGGTATTGCTCTCTTGTCTTTGGTCAGGAGTACATTTGCTAAGAATTGAGCTCTGAGTTCTAGATCCTAACCTCGCTAGACTTTTCTCGTATTCATATATTCCCTCCAAAAATTGATCCAGAGCTCTGTTAGTAAAGCACACTATGAGAATGGGACCAGAGGAATTTGAAATCTTATGAAACAAATCCTTTACAATTTGCAACCCGGTAAATGTTTTTCCAGTGCCAGGAGGGACCTGAATAATGGCCAATTTTTTGGTGATCCCGTGATTAATGGTTGCCTCCTACCTATCATCAACAGAATCACATTTGCAGACTTGTTTCCAATCAAAATTACATTCAAGCTGAGCTATTTTGGCTTCCAGATAAACTAAATTCTCTATAAACAGAATATTGAATGAAAGACCAAATTCTACACCATCTTTACCTCCTCTCATCCCCACATATTCAATAGAGTTACAAACCTAGAAATCAGAGGACCCTTTCTGCTCAACAAACTCCTAGTTTTTCTTGTAACTCCCTCTAATTTGCTTCACACACTCCCTATAAGCTTTGAGTAAATCTTCTCTTATAACTATGAACTGGGTGTGTAAATAATTGTATACATTCTCTCTCTCTCTCTCTCTCTCTCTCTCTCTCTCTCTCTCAGGTTATGGAGAATAAAATTAATAGTTTTTACTTCTTCAAAACTTGATCGGGTTTTGAAGTACTTTTTTCTTTTCAGAACTCGATCGGGTTTTTAAGTACTTTTTTCTTTTCAGAACCCGATCGGGTTTTGAAGTACTTTTTTCTTTTCAGAACCCAATCGGGTTATTTGAAATTTAGAAACCCGATCGGTTTATGGCTCGGGAAGAGGCTTGAAAAATGACCCAAAGGCTTGGAGGCTCATTTTGCTTCCATTTTTGTTCTTTTAGACATTTTTTTATCTTGTAAGATGATTTCTCAACTTTATCTTCATCAGGTTTACAATTTGTCAACTGGGTAGGTTTATAATTTTCACCATAATCTCATACATCTTCTTAGCTTTCTAACCATATAAATTTTTCTATTTTTGGACAACATTAGCATAGTAAACTTTAATTTTCTTTACCAGTGTCTTGATTGTACTCACAGACATATGTCTACCATTTTTTTAATAAATTTTGAAATACTTAATCAAATTATAAATAAATTACATATTATTTTTCTACACTTGATTCTATACACTTTTTAAAAAAAAACCATTTTCGATTATTTTGATGCAAGTTATGCCCAGCGCACGAATAGGTACCAAATTTTCATGATGCGATCACTTCAAAAAATCACAGAAAAAAAAATACTCATCAGAAAATTACAAAAAAAACTCAAATTCTAGATCTCACTCTTAATTATCATCCTAAAAAAGGGATTTAAAAAATACTAAATATAACTATACCTTTGTACCACACACGGAAACAACTATGTTATGTTTTTCCAAAAAAATCAGGAACATGTTTTTGTGCGTGCAAGGTTTGACCCTCTTAAACTTATCAGGTTTTTAAAAACATTAGTGTTCTAGAAACTAGATTCAGAGTACTACGATTTTTATTTTTTACACATCTTATTTTGAGTGCATGACCCTCAAACTCCTGTTCCAAGTTCAGGTTTACTCGATTTCAGAAAAAATGTGTCCAATTATACCCCCCTTTTTGGTCCACAACTTGGTGCACACACCCTCTAATTTAGCACCTAAATTAGCAGTGCCTAATTTAGGGCCTAATAGTGTATAATTTAGCACCTAAATCAGCTCCTAAATTAGTAGTGCCTAAATTAGCAACTAAATCAGTTGTGCCTAATTTAGCACCTAAATTAGTGCATAATTTAGTTCCTACATTAGCGCCTAAATTAGCTCTTGAATTGGCACCTAAAGCAGTAGTGCCTAAATTAGTGCCCAATTTAGCACCTAAATTAGTGCCTAAATTAGCGCCTATTTTAGTAGCACCTAACTAGCCCTTATTTTAGCCCCTAAAGTAGCACCTAAATTAGCGCCTAATGTTGTGTCCAAATTAGTACCTAATTTAACACCTAAGTTATCACCTAAATTAGCATTATGCATTATAAAGGCCCCAAAACTATCCTTATGCATGCATGTATCACATGGGCTCCAAAAATGGCATAGAACTACTCTTGAAACTGCTACAAAACTATGCATAACTCATGCAAAAAACAACCCCCCTCATAGACTGTCCAAAACTATATTCTTTGACTGTTCCGGCAGCCATTGAAACTTTATTTCGTGATTGTTCTTACATCTATTATAACTCTATTCAGTGATTGTTCTTGCTCCTCATAATTTCTTTATCCTATCAAATTTAACATTAATATGAATTTATGACTCTATAAACCTTCGTCGAATTGGAAGAGATAATTGAATGTCCCTTTGTTTCAGATATGTCAATTCTTATTTTGCCCTCTAAATAAGATTGTATTGTTCTTGTACTTTCTTAACGACATACTACAAAGATGAGGGGAAAAGACTTTACTATTGTCTCCTATTTGTTTGTCCACTTCTTTTCCTAACCACAAACATTTCAGAGACTTCTACCCCTAATGAGGTTACATATAAAAATGATACCTTTAGACAGTATGTCTGATATTAGAATCCTCAGGTACTATCATTATAAACAAACTATAGGAATAGATCAACCAAGCATCATGAACAACTTAAGCAGTAAGAAAATATTGAAATATATTACTTCTTTCAAAAGCACAAAACTTATATTAGGGTTAGAGGGGTATTACAATTCAGATCAGGATTTTGAATGTTGTGGTCTATGTTGATACCATTATTTTTGGAGGAAAATATGACTTGTGCAAGAAATTTACAGAGGAAATGTAGAAGTTTGAGATGTCCATGATTGGTGAGTTGAATTTATTTCTTGGGTTATATGTAAATCAGAATAGCAAAGGCATTTTCATTTCTCAATCCAAGTATGTCAAGGAATTGTTGAAGAAGTTTGGTTTGGAGAATTCTAAACCGGTATGTACCCCTATTGTTACTAGCTATAAGTTGACTAAGGAAGATGACTCACCGAAAACAAATGCAAGTAAGTATAGATCAATTATTGGAGGACTATTGTATTTGACTACTACTAGACCAAATATCATGTATGCAGTATGTTTGGCAACTAGATTTCAGCAAGAACCAAAAGAATCACATGTTATGGCAGTAAAGAGGAATTTCAAATATTTGAAGGGAATAGAAGAGTTTGGATTATGGTATCCAAAAGGTTCATATTTCATGTTGATACCTTATACTGATGCAGATTGGGAAGGTTGTGTGGATAACAGGAGAAGTACTAGTGGTGGAGCATACATTCTTGGATCCTGGTTGGTTTCTTGGTCAAGAAAGAAATGGAATTTTGTAACATTATCAACTGTTAAATTAGAATACATTGCAGCACCCTCATGTTGTACTCAAGCATTATGGATGAAATGAACCTTGAAGGATATTGGTGTAACTTTTGATGAATCGATTTCAATAATGTGTGCCAATACCAGTGCTATAAACATTTCAAAGCATCTAGTGCAACATTCTAGAACAAAATATATATCTATTAAGTATCATTTCTTGAGAGAGAAGATCTTGGAAGGAAGTTAAGCTTGAGTATGTGCCTACAAAGGAGCATATAGAAGACATATTTACAAAACCTTTGTGCAAGAATACTTTTGAGTATCTCAGGGGGGAGCTGGGCATTCTTCCCCTTCCTAATGTTCACTAGATGCACTCGTGTGTGCATTGGTCCAGTGAATTGCATGCTTACTCTTTTCTTGATCAATGCTTAGGGGATTCCTCTTAGGGGGAGCACAGTGAGTCAGTAAGGGGGAGTATGGTCCTTTGCCATTGTTGTCAAAGGGGGAGAAGAATAGTTGAAGAAAAATTGGAGAAATTTGATGTTGATATCTTTTGACAGAGATTTTTTTGCTTTGTTATTGATGAATGTTGTCATCAATGACAAAGGGGGAGATTGTTAGATTGTGAAGTTGATGTTATTCATGATGGTGTCATTAATGGTTGTCATTGATGTCAACATATCTATAATTTGGTTGATTTGATGTATTGGTTGATGTGTGTACCAATATCTTTGGTGTATCAATGGAAGTGTTCACCGAAAGATGTTTTTGTTGGTGATGGTCCCTTTTAGTGTGCAACATATAGTGGAGCGTTTGGTTTGGATCGGTCCTATCTTGGATGTGCTCATTGAGTTTCGGTCGATGCAATTGTAATGTATAGATCAGTTCACGTTTCATTCCTAACCATCATAGGAATGTTTTGGTGTGACCTATTTCAAAATGGTTTAGGTCGACTTGGTTGTTGGCATCAAGAAGTGTATTTAGGAAGCATTATTCTCAGTTGTTTGGGTGGTTTCTTGTATGCAAGTAAAATGCAAAATGAATGTAAATATGACAAGAAAAGATCTATGTGATGATGTATGTTTTATTTGATGCAATCGGTAGTAGATTGATATATCATTTTGTATTGCGGCATATCAGTGACAGTAAAATTTAGTGGTGGATTCTTTCTTTCATTTCTTATATTTTTGCAGTGAGCCAATTGGAAGTGACCCTATTTGTAATTGGCAATGAGCCTTACATAATTTAGGGTAGTTATCCCTGACGGAAATGAGTCAACCCATAGTGAGAAAACCAATAGTGATCCCTTGTAAAACCCCTTTAACAGTGTTTCATTTCATGAGAACTAGTTTCTTCATGGTTTTTCCTAGTTTGGGTTTCCACATAAATTAAGATGTTCTTTGTGTTGATGGTTTTGTGATTTCATGTTTACATTTTCTATGATTGCTTGATGTGGCTATCGGTAGAACAAATGTTGATATTGATATAATTGATTATCATTTATATGGTTTGTGAGTTTACTGACATGGTAAATTTTTTAGAAAGTGTTTGTGAATAATTGATTCACCCCCCCCCCCCCCCCCCCCGCCAGTTATTCGTCCAGTTCAAAATAGCCAAACTACTAAGGATATTAATTCCATTGCATTTAAATATATTATCAACTTATGCAATCATGTTGATCGATTACGGATGTCTTAGGTTAATTAGGGTTGTCATAGGTTCACTAGGACAACCCTAATTTCATGAATGTTACTTCTCGAACCTAGACAAGAAGACAAGTTGAAAGATCGATATCATTGTGCATTTAGTTCATGAGAGTTATGGTGTGAAGCTTGACAATTACTATTGTATATGTGCCTACCTAGGCATTTTGGCACTGATAATTTGTGGATACAATGAACAAAATGAAAATTAGGCTACCTTGCAACTTTTCATTGCGTGTATCTAATAATTTTTTCATTAACAAAAAAATTGCTTCCCTAAGAAATTGGCTTTGAGTCTTGACAATATAAGATAGGTTATTGTAGAGGGCCCTCATGCAACCCTCTATGTTCAAACAAATCATTTGTATGTGTCATAGATTTTAATAAATATATCGTCAAAGTTGACATTGTTGAACTTAAGGCATGTAAGAGATAGCACTACAAGGGTATTATTATTGTTTTTTGTTTTTTGTTTGATAAACAAAAGCCATTTAAGTTGCTAAACATTCCACAAATTCAAACCGGTGAGCACAATGGCCCATCATAGGCACACAAGAACAATGTCCAAACATAGGTTTGAACCTTGGTGGAAGCCTAACCAACAAAGTGTTTCAACTACTACTCTATTTGGATCACCCCTATTACTATTATTATATTTTTTTATTGGTGAAAATAGGAGTATTTTATTCTATTAATATTTCAGAAAAGATACCAATCAAAAAATATTTCAAAAGAGCTATTACATCAGAGATATTGTGGTTTCATACTTCTACTATGGCTATACTTCCTTCCAGATAAGCATACCCACACCCATAATTACTAACATTCAAAATCCCAGATATTTAGACCTTCTATTCTATCCACTATCCTATGAGAATATTTTCAACACATATATAAAATTTATTCAATTTTTCAAAAATGTTATTATAATGGCTCGACCCACTGGAACTACCTGGATACTTGAAACTAACAAAAGCCATAACTATAAAAGTTAACAATAAACTAAAGGAAAGGAAATTCAACCCGGGGCTATGACTTTCTTTCCTCTTTTCTCCTCCTTTTGCATTTTCCCTAGGCCATTGACCGAGTAATCATTGGGTTTGAAGGTTGGCTCTTTCTCGTCTTGCTTGTTGCCTTCAACTTTGATTAGACACAGAATTTCCCTTTAATGGAGAAACTCTAGTAGGGATTCCCACTCCACCTATGCTTCCATACATCATTCTTCCTTATAGCTCTTCGTACTACATACAATGAACAGTCAAAGATTACCCTCGTTGACCCTTGTTTCCCTCCAATTTGCATCTTTGGCTTTAAAACTCTTTCTTAGGATTCTCATTGTTAGCAATGTCTTCAACCAAAAAATATCATTCTTTATCAACACACTCCCACATCACTCATTGAATCTTCGCTTTAGTCCCTAGTTCGAGGCTCCAATCCAAGAACATTGAAATAATATCAGTGTTCACCATGTACCAATGCTATGCTCTCATGATTATTCCCCCAACATTATGTCTAAAATATGCAAAAATGCAGAGTTGTGAATTTTAAATAACCCCTTTAGCCTTTTCTTCAAAATACGACCCAGAAAGGCTAATTGTTGTTTCATAGTGATCACTATGCGATTCGACTCCATTTAAATTTCTCCACCCCTGACTCCTTTCTACCAAAATAAAATCTTGTGTTGGCTTTCCTCAATACCATTCCCCTTAAATAATGGCCAATTTGGGAATGAGCTTCCAAATTAATCACTACCTGCTCCAAATGTCCCATCAACATTCATTCCTTTCCAAGTAATGATTTCTTGCTCATATTGGTGGTGTATTTTCTATCTCTTCACGCTAGGGACATTGACGAGTTGCAAGATGAATTTTTAAAATGGGGAGCGGAAACCCTTGCACCTCACACAAAAGGAATCTTCAATCATGTCATCTGTGATGGTTTCTTGGCGGATTGGACAACTAGCATGGTTATTCCCCTCTTTAAGAGTGGGGATATCAATAATCCATCTAATTATTGAACTATTATGGTTAATCCACTTTTTGGAAAACTCTTTGGGAGCATGATAGAGTGTATAATCAGCTGTTGAGCAAAAGGTGAGGGAAAAAGGCCAAGAGGGCAAGTTAGTTTCAGACCTAGACACTCCACCATTGACCATTGTGTTTCTCTTCAACATTTAATAGAGAAAATATGGGACAACCAGGGAGAAGAAGCCTATTGTTGTTTTATAGACTTTAAGAAATCCTTTGACACGGTTGCCTAGGAACAAGCTATGGAGCAGAATGGAAGAATTGGGTATTCCGGATGAGTATAGAGCGACAATGCATAGATTATATGACAATATTAGAGCCAAAATCAGAGCTAGTGAAGGGATGTCTGAATGTTTTGGTAGTGACATTGGGGTTAAATAGGGGTGTCATTTATCCCCAACCTTGTTGGGTTATACATTGATAAATTACAAACTTGGTTAAACAAAATGAATGAGGAAGGTGCTTAATTGGTAGGGTATGTGGTGAAGCTTCTCTTGTACGCTGACGATCTTATTTTAATGTTAAAAAAAACTCAAGGATTAAGAGATCAGTTAGGGGCCTTAAAGCACTTTTGTCAGGAGGTTGGGATGCAGTTGAACATTTCCAAAACCAAAATCATGATTTTCTCTTTAAGGAGGAAAGAAAATTATATTTCCTTCCTTTTTGAAGGCAGCCCATTGGAAATTGTGAAAGAATACAAGTATCTTGGGATTGACTTTCATTATAAGAGCAGTTGGGAGACATGTAGAGTGAAAAGGATACAAGGGGGATGGAAAGCCTTGTATTTACTTCAAAATAGATGCAGAATAGCGAAACTATGGGATTGGAAAACCAAAAAAACTCTACCAGTTTGTTGGTCACGCCAGTGGTTTTGTATGGCTATGAAGTTTGGGGTGGCAACATGTCAAACTGTGGTTGGAGACAGCTAGAGAGAATTCAAAAACACCTAATCATGAGTAATCTCAAAGTTAAAACCTTTGTACCTTATGATATTCTTTTAGCAGAGAGTGGGACTTTTCCTTTGGAGGCATCGGCGATAACTCGATTACTTAGTTATTTAAAGAAGGTTGAAAACATGCATTACCAACGTTGGTCAAAAATTGTGAAGGAAGAGGTTCTTGACCGTAGAAAGAAAACTTGGATGAAGCAAAATAAAAAATGGTTGAATAAATGGAACATTAAACTACATGAGTGTCCTACTACAAATGAGGACATAATTTTTTTTTTCATGGTTAAGTTTCAAAGTGCCGTGTGGACTAATACCATTGGTCTAAAAAAGGCTTATTACATTCAAGAGTTCAACCCAACCAGGGAGCATGGAGTGAAAGTGTATTTAGGGGCTTCTATTAAAGGAAAAGCTAGGTTGTTAGTGGCTCAGTTGAGGACGAGATCACATCATCTCAGGTGTGAGACAGGTAGATGGAAGAGGCCCAAAGAGGCTTGGGAGGAGAGAACTTGCATGTTCTGTAGGATGGGCACTATTGAAACTGAATGACACTTTCTCAATGAATACGCAACCTATGCCAATATTCGGGCTTAATATGATATCATCTTGAAGGCTGAAAATATGCACAGTTTTTTTAAAGAGGATAAGATCAGCCAAACTGCTAGTTTTTTTGTCAAGATTCATAACAGAAGATTTGACATGGAAAGGAATATGGAGGTGGTTTAAGGTTGCTTTTAGTCCCTTAGATTGTTCAGTCTTGTGGACACCATTAAAATCATTCATTCATTCACCCCATTCTTAATCTTTGAGCTTTTCTCAATAATCTATCATAATTTCCTCATTGAATGACATTGCACACTTAGATAATAAGTCTGTCATCTCATTTCCTGTTTGGTAGAAATGAGTAGCTTTAAATGTTTGAAATGTATTTAACAAATTACATGTTATAATATGAGCTTATTCAAATTCCAGGCAAGTACCTTTCCATTAATCAGAGCATTCACTACGATCATAATCTCCTTCAAGATGAATTTTCTCGATGGCTACTTTCTTCACCATTAATACTGCTTCAAACACCGCCTATGCTTTTGTTGTGTTGTTTGTTCCCTCATTGAAATTTTTTTGCCCTTATTACTATCATATTCCCCCCTAAAGTCTCTTGCGACAAATCCTACTCCTAATGATCTCGGATTCCCTTTGATGCCTCATTGAAATTCATCACCATCATCATTATCATCATCATCCCTTAAATTAATGCCTTGTAAACTTTTTAAAACTTTACCCACAAGCTTAACGGTCCAACAAAGGCACAAGGAGCACAACGACTCTTCAAGGGTTTGAACCTTGGTGGCCGCTTCGCTAACAATGTGTTTAAACCACAACACTACATGTCCAAAGACAATTATTATAATAATTAAAATTAAAATTATTATTATTATTTATCAGTAATATGCAGTCGAGACTACGAAAAACTATTAATTTTAAAAAAAGTATGACAACCCAAAATTAGGGGTGCCAAAAGAAGGTTCCCACTAGGAACACTTACATAAGAGGATCCAATAAGGCCAACACAAAATAGTTACTATAAACACTAACAGTAACAAAAACCTATGCTATGCTAAAGGAAAGTAAACAGGCTTACAAAAACTTACATCTCATTAATGCTACAAAGTAGATTCTTCTTTTGAAATTGATCTGAGAGACATCTAATGATTTCCATAAGGGAGTTTCTTCCTTTTGACCTCTGTTGAGCCATTCTCAAAATGAGGACACATAGTAAAGTTTTGATCTATGTCTATAAGAGGATTCTCTCCCTCCACAACAACTTGGGACTGTTTGGCTGCCCCATCTTTATTAACTCTCTCAAACTTGGTGTCAATATTCTCATACTGGGAATGTGAAGAATTGTTGATCTTGCTCAAGGGGGCATCGGATTGTGAATAATTTGAAGCTACAAAAGGTAGAGAAGAGATATCCTTTCGTGAAGATTTCAAGTTGCACTTAGCCTACCCCAAAGACTCTTGCAGGGTTGCAACCTTATTATTTTTAGGGGAGTCAAATTCCTTTTTCATGACCATTAGAAGGAGCATCCAATGTATAATGTTTCGGAAGAGCACCAGTCTACAGGATTGAGATCACTCCTTGACCTTAGATTTGGGACACTTGTTTTCCATATGGCCAGTGTCAAAGCATCTTCTGCATCTAAAAGGCAGACCTTCGTAGTCCAATGTTTGTGTCGAACAACATTCATCGACCTTGAAAGTGATATCTGCTAGAAGATCTTTTGAGATATCCATGTTCGCCAAGAAGCATGCAAATTTAGTATGAGTAAAGCGGGAAGTATTTGAATCAATAAACAAAAAATCAGCTAGAGTTACCAATTGCTTCAAAGCATTCCTCAAACCAAAATTGAAACGATAGATTTAGAAGACAACCCCAAGCAGGTTTCATTGCAAAGGATTCCTTGAGAGAACTAAAATTTGGATACCATGACAAACCCAAGCAGGTTTCATTGCAAAGGATTCCTTGAGAGGACCAAAATTTGGATACCATGGTTTGAGTATAAGCAAACTTTACCCCCAACCCCATCGTTCTTGGAGGGTGGAGTCCCAGTCTTGTTTACTATCAAACGCTCAGATGAGAAAACCATGCGTTCAAGGGCAAACCTCCATATTCTCTTTAAGCACAGGTTGTGAAGGCTTAATGAGCCATTTATGTAGATCTGCGAGCTTAGGGAAAAATCCATTGAATTGGCCAATCATAGCATTGGTAGTGAAGAAATATTCTCCATCAGAAACCCCTTTTTTAAGATCCTCAGACAAAACTAAAATTGGAGAGGTGGGAGTTGGTTTGATGAGGATTTTTGCACCCCTTGCATAGCATGAAATGAGCTCCCTTTAGCTGGTCAGGCATCCCATGCAGAAGGTCTAACCCTTGAGTGCTTAACCCCAAAATTTCATAGCATTGTTCGTGTCCACCTTGAAGAAGTACCACTACCATTACCATTACCTTTACCTTTACCATTACCATTACCATTACCATTACCTTTACCTTTACCTGGGGAATGCCCAGGAGAAGACAGAGAACCCCTATCTAGGTACGACAACTTTCTATCGAGCGATCCAGCTGGATTTACAGGGAATCAACGGTAATCAACAGCGCAAAATCCACCCTGCCATCATCCATCATAGACCCCCCTTGTGGCCCTTTAGAATCTCAATCTTCCTTCTGTGAAACAGACTCTATGAGAAGTGGCCTTCAGAATTTGAAACTGTTCGCAGAGAAACGTAGTTGCAGAAATATGGGAGGAAAATGCTAAGGCATAGCAAAGATACACAGATTCGGAATATGCAAGTATTATTGTTATTATTAAAAACTGTTGGTTTTGTTATTATTTTTATGAATCTACAACCATTTGTACTGTAGAAGCCACCTCAAAACTTAAAAACCTTAATGCCAAGAGAATCTCCTAAAACTCATACAATCACTATATAAGACACTTATACAACAATTTAATGAAATTCAATTATACTCCCTATGTAGGTAGTTTTAAGAGTTTTCATGGACTAACCAATCATGGAAATCAACAAGTTTATACCCTTCAATCTTTAATGATATATGAACAAGGTGCCCAATCTATTCGATCAAAATTAGTAGATAAGCAAATATATCACTCTCAATCCCAAGGTTTAACTAATTAGATAACTTCCAAATACTTTTATTTTCTCTTTAAAGAAACTTGAACACAAACAATTTTGTCTTATTAGTGTTGCTTTTAAAATATAAACTTTATCACATAACACTCATGAGCTTATAATCTCAATACTCACAACACACTTTTAATATTATAAAGTCATATCTATGTTTTATTCATTTTATTTCCCTATGTTAACCTAATGGTGGAACTTGTATTCTTGAAAGAGAGGTCACAA